>JAHPZR010016497.1:0-12683 GCA_019787425.1 Platygyra sinensis | reverse complement strand
GGCTTTGAACAACCTGGCCCTGTTACATGCATATAATTATCAGTGGCAGATCTAGACCTTGAGCTAAGGGGGTGTGGGTAGGTTTTGATTTACTTGATTGCCCTGCTGGCTTTCTCTCTTCTGTCATTCTTCTTTTTCGATCCAAAATAAGGAGGCCGGGCCCCTCCCCTAGATCCACCACTGATTATAGACTGAGTGAGGCACACACTATGGTGACTCCGATAGGACCAGTGATGAGCTATGTTATACTATATCTCTTAAACATTTCAGACATTTCTCTGTCTTCCAGATATGGAAAGGAATTAAAGGACTTAATGATTTTTATTTTCTCTCTCAAACTATAACTTATAAATTTAAAACACTTACATATCAAAATTATTTTGAATGCTCAATCCGATCAGTGAGACACTTGATGCAAGAGCAGTACATTGATGAGCTGGTGTTTAAGTGTCTAACACTGGAATGTGATCTGGGAGTGCAGTGAATCGACCTGATAACACAGCCAGGACAGTTTGCTGGTATTAATCAATAAAGTTGTAACCACACTCTGGTCTAATACACTAGTATTGGGCCTGAGTACCCAGTTGTTTTGCTTCTTAGATTACCAGTATCCATTGCATCAGGCAATGTTCATTCCACTGACTCTCTGTGTTCATTGATAAGTCTCCTGTGGAGAGCCTATTTGACCCTAACTACAATAAACAATAGTCCTCATTGGCGCGAAAATATGCTGGGATATTTGTCCGCGGACATAATCTGTTCCGAGAAGTGAACAGTTTTCCTAGAGCGTAGCTCAAGGAAAACTGTGAGCTTGGAGGAACAGATAAGGTCCAAGGACAAATATCCCAGCATATTTTCGCCCCAAATGGAGACTATCGTGCTTATTATCCTTCAAATCTTTTACGCAACGCACACAGTCTTGAAAATTGGGGTATATTCTTGGATATCCCCAGTTTTAGCTGGGGAATATTCGGGCACGTGACGCGTTTACACCAATCATGCGCGAGCGAAAAGATTTGATGGATTACAAGAAGCAATATCAATGAGGTCACAGTCATGTCACTATTTAGAATAAGCTGGTTAAGCTTATTGACAGTGACACTCACTCAGGTGCACCTATATAAAGTATACAAAAAGCATGCAAATATATATGAACCATCAAATTTCCTTACAGGTGTAGTCTTTTCCACCCATAAGTGAAGAGAAGCATGGTGGTACTTGTCAACGCAGAATCACACTGACTGTGTAGTTGAAAATGGGGGATTAGCTCAGTCACATCAATCTCAAGGAGGGACTTCCAGCTTCCGACTTCTGAGTTCCAATTTCTGACTTCCGACTTCTCAGTCCTGACTTCTGACTTTAGACTTCTGACTACCAACTTCCAAATTCAAAATTTAAAGGATTGATTTCCAACATGCAAATTATTTGCGTGGAATTCGCGTCAGACTTGACCAAATCAGAATTGTATATGAAATGCCTATGTCTTAAAGAAAACTTAATAAAAATGCCTTTAATCAAGAAATAGAAAAACCTGTACTGTTTCTATCAAGTTATAGAAACACAAGGGGAAGTTTGGGAGAAACGAGAAATGCGCGTTGGAACACGAGCTTGGTAGGGTGGTGGGTGTCTCCACAGCTTTTTTTCAGTTCTCTCAAACTTTCACGAGAGTTTCTATAACTCAATAGAAATAATGGAGACAGATGTTCTCTATTTCTTTTAGAAATCATCCACGCACGCAATAGAAAGTAAAAACAACTTGGTTTACTTTAATTACGTGGCTGTCCCGGTCAATTTCGGTCAGAAAAAAGTTCAGCCTTTATACTTTTTGGACGCAAAGGACTTAGTGTGTATATACTAAAACCAGTATGTTTTGTTGTAAGTTCCTGCTTTTCCTTTTTGCTACGCCCCGAAATAGACCTGCCGCTCTGTTAATCATTCTTTAGATAGATGAAACCGTCTGAGATGTGCAGATATATCAGCGTTGCACTAGGAAAGAGGTACTAGCTCACCTTCCCTCTTAAAAATCGCCGCATCCATCCGCATCTTTATAAAAAAGGAAACAGTTTGTCTCACAAGTTGCCATGTCTTCGCACCAGCTTATCACAACATGTTTTTGTAATATGATCTCTGGTATAAAAAGGTTCGAAATTGCATAGTTGTTTTTCTTTCAGATGTAAGTTGCTGACCCACTTCTCTGGACACGGAAGAGGTTAGAAAAGTCGATTTATTTTGAGCATGACAACTTCATTCAATACCTGAAAGACCTTGTTCTTCAAACTCTAAAGTATGAAAAATCATTTTTAGAGCAATTCGGTTCGATGGTACGTGATAAGCTTGGCTTGTGTGCGATAAAATTTTTTACTTCTCAGACAGCTGCTATTTAGCATGATTGAAAAAGAAATGGCCGCTAAAAAAGGAGTAAATGGCACGTAAACTATATATAAATATGTACTTCGTTGTACTCAAAAGAAGCTAAAAGAATGTCGTCTGTATTTTGAGTTGTTCCATGAAATCTTACTAGGTCGGTAATTTAGAAATTAGACCTAAAAGTGCCAAGCTTCCTTGTTCTCTCAGTAGAGTCTTAATATGAACCCAAAGAAATCCAAGCCAAGGGCAATAATGGATAAATATGATTTATTTTGTATGAAACAGGACTTCTGGGCTGTTGAAACAACGTTAAATATTTTCCGCTTGTTTGTTTTCAACTCGCAACCGCCATCAGCTCTACAGTAGCTGTGAGTGTTGCATAATTAACTTGAAAACATTCTTTCGTCTATTTCCATCAATATCAATCCAAGATAAGGGGTACTAAGTTACCCATATAAGATATTTCCAGAATGAAAGGACATTCTGGACTCCCAAACATCATTCTAAAATCTTATCCGGCTGCTTCCATTCAATCGCCATCACGCTAGCTGCGAATTGCGTGACATTTGCATAATTAGCAGTCATTTGTATTCAACTGCAGAGTTCGCTCGCGTCTAATGAAGGATGATACCCGCAAGTTTGACTTTAGAATCTGTTAGAGTATGGAAAGATCTTTGCTGTAAATGTCATTTTAAACCTAGTTTAGGTGCCACTTTTGATATTTTGAGTCTTCCTTATAGCTAATTATTTATTCATTTTCACAAGCGCCGCAGTGAGGTATCTAAGATTTTTTTGAGGTTATCCAATTTTTATTCAACCGTAACGAAATTTCGGTGAAAAGCACTTCGAATGTACCTGAATGCTGTGGTCTGGTCGATATGGAGCAATACGTCCTTGTTTTAAGGCAGCGCGATCCTGAAAAGTCACGAATTTTAATTACTGACTCGACCAAAAATCTCTCCTCAGACAGCTGAAGTCGTTTCGGGGCGTAGCAAAAAGGAAAAGCAGGAATTACAACAAAACATACTGGTTTTAGTATATACACACTAAGTCCTTTTCGTCCAAAAAGTATAAAGGCTAACTTTTTTCTGACCCGAAATTGACCGGGACAGCCACTTAATTAAAGTAAACAAGTTGTTTTACTTTTATTTGCCGTGATGATTTCTAAAAGAAATAGAGAACATCTTCTCCATATTTCTATTGAGTTATAGAAACTCTCGTGAAAGTTTGAGAGAACTGAAAAAAGCTGTGGAGACACCCACCTACAGCTCGTGTTCCAACGGCATTTCTCGTTCTCCCAAACTTCCCCTTGTGTTTCTATAACTTGATAGAAACAGTACAGGTTTTCTATTTCTTGATTAAAGGCATTTTTATTAAGTTTTCTTTAAGACATAGGCATTTCATATACAATTCTGATTTGGTCAAGTCTGACGCGAATTCCACGCAAATAATTTGCATGTTGGAAATCAATCCTTTAAATTTTGAATTTGGAAGTTGGTAGTCAGAAGTCTAAAGTCAGAAGTCAGGACTGAGAAGTCGGAAGTCAGAAATTGGAACTCAGAAGTCGGAAGCTGGAAGTCCCTCCTTGAGATTGATGTGACTGAGCTAATCCCCCATTTTCAACTACACAGTCAGTGTGATTCTGCGTTGACAAGTACCACCATGCTTCTCTTCACTTATGGGTGGAAAAGACTACACCTGTAAGGAAATTTGATGGTTCATATATAATTTGCATGCTTTTGTCATACTTTATATAGGTGCACCTGAGTGAGTGTCACTGTCAATAAGCTTAACCAGCTTATTCTAAATAGTGACATGACTGTGACCTCATTGATATTGCTTCTTGTAATCCATCAAATCTTTTCGCTCGCGCATGATTGGTGTAAACGCGTCACGTGCCCGAATATTCCCCAGCTAAAACTGGGGGATATCCAAGAATATACCCCAATTTTCAAGACTGTGTGCGTTGCGTAAAAGATTTGAAGGATAATAAGCACGATAGTCTCCATTTGGGGCGAAAATATGCTGGGATATTTGTCCTTGGACCTTATCTGTTCCTCCAAGCTCACAGTTTTCCTTGAGCTACGCTCTAGGAAAACTGTTCACTTCTCGGAACAGATTATGTCCGCGGACAAATATCCCAGCATATTTTCGCGCCAAATGAGGACTATTGTTTATATGTAGTAGGGTCAAATAGGCTCTCCACAGGAGACTTATCAATGAACACAAAGAGTCAGTGGAATGAACATTCCTGATGCATGGATACTGGTAATCTAAGAAGCAAAACAACTGGTACTCAGGCCCAATACTAGTGTATTAGACCAGAGTGTGGTTACAACTTTATTGATTAATACCAGCAAACTGTCCTGGCTGTGTTATCAGTCGATTCACTGCACTTCCCAGATCACATTCCAGTGTTAGACACTTAAACACCAGCTCATCAATGTACTGCTCTTGCATCAAGTGTCTCACTGAATCTGATTGAGCAATTCAAATAATTTTGATATGTAAGTGTTTAAATTCATTAAGTTATAGTTTGAGAGAGAAAATAAAAATCATTAAGTCCTTTAATTCCTTTCCATATCTGGAAGACAGAGAAATGTCTGAAATGTTTAAGAGATATAGTATAACATAGCTCATCACTGGTCCTATCGGAGTCACCATAGTGTGTGCCTCACTCAGTCTATAATCAGTGGTGGATCTAGGGGAGGGGCCCGGCCTCCCTTATTTTGGATCGAAAAAGAAGAAATGACAGAAGAGAGAAAAGCCAGCAGGGCAATCAAGTAAATCAAAACCACCCACACCCCCTTAGCTCAAGGTCTAGATCTGCCACTGATAATTATATGCATGTAACAGGGTCAGGGTTTCAAACCCTCGGTGGCACCCCTATACCCAAACATGGGTCAAGTACCCCCCCCCCCCCCCCCGGGATTACTACAATTCAAAACTGATGGGCAAAACAATATAAACAGATTACCTAACCAAAACGTTTCAAACCTCAAATCAAAATTCTCGCAAATGCTGGGTTAGCCTAATCGGGCTTTGAACAACCTGGCCCTGTTACATGCATATAATTATCAGTGGCAGATCTAGACCTTGAGCTAAGGGGGTGTGGGTAGTTTTGATTTACTTGATTGCCCTGCTGGCTTTTCTCTCTTCTGTCATTTCTTCTTTTTCGATCCAAAATAAGGGAGGCCGGGCCCCTCCCCTAGATCCACCACTGATTATAGACTGAGTGAGGCACACACTATGGTGACTCCGATAGGACCAGTGATGAGCTATGTTATACTATATCTCTTAAACATTTCAGACATTTCTCTGTCTTCCAGATATGGAAAGGAATTAAAGGACTTAATGATTTTTATTTTCTCTCTCAAACTATAACTTAATAAATTTAAACACTTACATATCAAAATTATTTGAATTGCTCAATCAGATTCAGTGAGACACTTGATGCAAGAGCAGTACATTGATGAGCTGGTGTTTAAGTGTCTAACACTGGAATGTGATCTGGGAAGTGCAGTGAATCGACTGATAACACAGCCAGGACAGTTTGCTGGTATTAATCAATAAAGTTGTAACCACACTCTGGTCTAATACACTAGTATTGGGCCTGAGTACCAGTTGTTTTGCTTCTTAGATTACCAGTATCCATGCATCAGGAATGTTCATTCCACTGACTCTCTGTGTTCATTGATAAGTCTCCTGTGGAGAGCCTATTTGACCCTACTACATATAAACAATAGTCCTCATTTGGCGCGAAAATATGCTGGGATATTTGTCCGCGGACATAATCTGTTCCGAGAAGTGAACAGTTTTCCTAGAGCGTAGCTCAAGGAAAACTGTGAGCTTGGAGGAACAGATAAGGTCCAAGGACAAATATCCCAGCATATTTTCGCCCCAAATGGAGACTATCGTGCTTATTATCCTTCAAATCTTTTACGCAACGCACACAGTCTTGAAAATTGGGGTATATTCTTGGATATCCCCCAGTTTTAGCTGGGGAATATTCGGGCACGTGACGCGTTTACACCAATCATGCGCGAGCGAAAAGATTTGATGGATTACAAGAAGCAATATCAATGAGGTCACAGTCATGTCACTATTTAGAATAAGCTGGTTAAGCTTATTGACAGTGACACTCACTCAGGTGCACCTATATAAAGTATGACAAAAGCATGCAAATTATATATGAACCATCAAATTTCCTTACAGGTGTAGTCTTTTCCACCCATAAGTGAAGAGAAGCATGGTGGTACTTGTCAACGCAGAATCACACTGACTGTGTAGTTGAAAATGGGGGATTAGCTCAGTCACATCAATCTCAAGGAGGGACTTCCAGCTTCCGACTTCTGAGTTCCAATTTCTGACTTCCGACTTCTCAGTCCTGACTTCTGACTTTAGACTTCTGACTACCAACTTCCAAATTCAAAATTTAAAGGATTGATTTCCAACATGCAAATTATTTGCGTGGAATTCGCGTCAGACTTGACCAAATCAGAATTGTATATGAAATGCCTATGTCTTAAAGAAAACTTAATAAAAATGCCTTTAATCAAGAAATAGAAAACCTGTACTGTTTCTATCAAGTTATAGAAACACAAGGGGAAGTTTGGGAGAACGAGAAATGCCGTTGGAACACGAGCTGTAGGTGGGTGTCTCCACAGCTTTTTTCAGTTCTCTCAAACTTTCACGAGAGTTTCTATAACTCAATAGAAATATGGAGAAGATGTTCTCTATTTCTTTTAGAAATCATCACGGCAAATAAAAGTAAAAACAACTTGTTTACTTTAATTAAGTGGCTGTCCCGGTCAATTTCGGGTCAGAAAAAAGTTAGCCTTTATACTTTTTGGACGAAAAGGACTTAGTGTGTATATACTAAAACCAGTATGTTTTGTTGTAATTCCTGCTTTTCTTTTTTGCTACGCCCCGAAACGACTTCAGCTGTCTGAGGAGAGATTTTTGGTCGAGTCAGTAATTAAAATTCGTGACTTTTCAGGATCGCGCTGCCTTAAAACAAGGACGTATTGCTCCATATCGACCAGACCACAGCATTCAGGTACATTCGAAGTGCTTTTCACCGAAATTTCGTTACGGTTGGAATAAAAATTGGATAACCTCAAAAAAATCTTAGATACCTCACTGCGGCGCTTGTGAAAATGAATAAATAATTAGCTATAAGGAAGACTCAAAATATCAAAAGTGGCACCTAAACTAGGTTTAAAATGACATTTACAGCAAAGATCTTTCCATACTCTAACAGATTCTAAAGTCAAACTTGCGGGTATCGTCCTTCATTAGACGCGAGCGAACTCTGCAGTTGAAACAAATGACTGCTAATTATGCAAATGTCACGCAATTCGCAGCTAGCGTGATGGCGATTGAATGGAAG
Source organism: Platygyra sinensis (assembly GCA_019787425.1). NCBI lineage: Eukaryota > Metazoa > Cnidaria > Anthozoa > Scleractinia > Merulinidae > Platygyra > Platygyra sinensis. The sequence goes on along the minus strand of JAHPZR010016497.1, from coordinate 4,924 downwards.
CAGCCGGATAAGATTTTAGAATGATGTTTGGGAGTCCAGAATGTCCTTTCATTCTGGAAATATCTTATATGGGTAACTTAGTACCCCTTATCTTGGATTGATATTGATGGAAATAGACGAAAGAATGTTTTCAAGTTAATTATGCAACACTCACAGCTACTGTAGAGCTGATGGCGGTTGCGAGTTGAAAACAAACAAGCGGAAAATATTTAACGTTGTTTCAACAGCCCAGAAGTCCTGTTTCATACAAAATAAATCATATTTATCCATTATTGCCCTTGGCTTGGATTTCTTTGGGTTCATATTAAGACTCTACTGAGATAACAAGGAAGCTTGGCACTTTTAGGTCTAATTTCTAAATTACCGACCTAGTAAGATTTCATGGAACAACTCAAAATACAGACGACATTCTTTTAGCTTCTTTTGAGTACAACGAAGTACATATTTATAGTTTACGTGCCATTTACTCCTTTTTTAGCGGCCATTTCTTTTTCAATCATGCTAAATAGCAGCTGTCTGAGAAGTAAAAAATTTTATCGCACACAAGCCAAGCTTATCACGTACCATCGAACCGAATTGCTCTAAAAATGATTTTTCATACTTTAGAGTTTGAAGAACAAGGTCTTTCAGGTATTGAATGAAGTTGTCATGCTCAAAATAAATCGACTTTTCTAACCTCATCCGTGTCCAGAGAAGTGGGTCAGCAACTTACATCTGAAAGAAAAACAACTATGCAAATTTCGAACCTTTTTATACCAGAGATCATATTACAAAAACATGTTGTGATAAGCTGGTGCGAAGACATGGCAACTTGTGAGACAAACTGTTTCCTTTTTTATAAAGATGCGGATGGATGCGGCGATTTTTAAGAGGGAAGGTGAGCTAGTACCTCTTTCCTAGTGCAACGCTGATATATCTGCACATCTCAGACGGTTTCATCTATCTAAAGAATGATTAACAGAGCGGCAGGTCTATTTCGGGGCGTAGCAAAAAGGAAAAAGCAGGACTTACAACCCAAAACATACTGGTTTTAGTATATACACACTAAGTCCTTTGCGTCCAAAAGGTCATAAAGGCTGTAACTTTTTTCTGGACCCGAAATTGACCGGGACAGCCACGTAATTAAAGTAAACCAAGTTGTTTTTACTTTCTATTGCGTGCGTGGATGATTTCTAAAAGAAATAGAGAAACATCTTTTCTCCATATTTCGATTGAGTTATAGAAAACTCTCGTGAAAGTTTGAGAGAACTGAAAAAAGCTGTGGAGACACCCACCACCCACCCACAGCTCGTGTTCCAACGGCATTTCTCGTTCTCCCAAACTTCCCCTTGTGTTTCTATAACTTGATAGAAACAGTACAGGTTTTCTATTTCTTGATTAAAGGCATTTTTATTAAGTTTTCTTTAAGACATAGGCATTTCATATACAATTCTGATTTGGTCAAGTCTGACGCGAATTCCACGAAAATAATTTGCATGTTGGAAATCAATCCTTTAAATTTTGAATTTGGAAGTTGGTAGTCAGAAGTCTAAAGTCAGAAGTCAGGACTGAGAAGTCGGAAGTCAGAAATTGGAACTCAGAAGTCGGAAGCTGGAAGTCCCTCCTTGAGATTGATGTGACTGAGCTAATCCCCCATTTTCAACTACACAGTCAGTGTGATTCTGCGTTGACAAGTACCACCATGCTTCTCTTCACTTATGGGTGGAAAAGACTACACTGTAAGGAAATTTGATGGTTCATATATAATTTGCATGCTTTTGTCATACTTTATATAGGTGCACCTGAGTGAGTGTCACTGTCAATAAGCTTAACCAGCTTATTCTAAATAGTGACATGACTGTGACCTCATTGATATTGCTTCTTGTAATCCATCAAATCTTTTCGCTCGCGCATGATTGGTGTAAACGCGTCACGTGCCCGAATATTCCCCAGCTAAAACTGGGGGATATCCAAGAATATACCCCAATTTTCAAGACTGTGTGCGTTGCGTAAAAGATTTGAAGGATAATAAGCACGATAGTCTCCATTTGGGGCGAAAATATGCTGGGATATTTGTCCTTGGACCTTATCTGTTCCTCCAAGCTCACAGTTTTCCTTGAGCTACGCTCTAGGAAAACTGTTCACTTCTCGGAACAGATTATGTCCGCGGACAAATATCCCAGCATATTTTCGCGCCAAATGAGGACTATTGTTTATATGTAGTAGGGTCAAATAGGCTCTCCACAGGAGACTTATCAATGAACACAGAGAGTCAGTGGAATGAACATTCCTGATGCATGGATACTGGTAATCTAAGAAGCAAAACAACTGGTACTCAGGCCCAATACTAGTGTATTAGACCAGAGTGTGGTTACAACTTTATTGATTAATACCAGCAAACTGTCCTGGCTGTGTTATCAGTCGATTCACTGCACTTCCCAGATCACATTCCAGTGTTAGACACTTAAACACCAGCTCATCAATGTACTGCTCTTGCATCAAGTGTCTCACTGAATCTGATTGAGCAATTCAAATAATTTTGATATGTAAGTGTTTAAATTTATTAAGTTATAGTTTGAGAGAGAAAATAAAAATCATTAAGTCCTTTAATTCCTTTCCATATCTGGAAGACAGAGAAATGTCTGAAATGTTTAAGAGATATAGTATAACATAGCTCATCACTGGTCCTATCGGAGTCACCATAGTGTGTGCCTCACTCAGTCTATAATCAGTGGTGGATCTAGGGGAGGGGCCCGGCCTCCCTTATTTTGGATCGAAAAAGAAGAAATGACAGAAGAGAGAAAAGCCAGCAGGGCAATCAAGTAAATCAAAACTACCCACACCCCCTTAGCTCAAGGTCTAGATCTGCCACTGATAATTATATGCATGTAACAGGGCCAGGTTGTTCAAAGCCCGATTAGGCTAACCCAGCATTTGCGAGAATTTTGATTTGAGGTTTGAAACGTTTTGGTTAGGTAATCTGTTTATATTGTTTGCCCATCAGTTTTGAATTGTAGTAATCCCGGGGGGGGGGGGGGGGGGTACTTGACCCATGTTTGGGTATAGGGGTGCCACCGAGGGTTTGAAACCCTGACCCTGTTTAGGACAAAAATACGCTAAAAAACCCTACCCTGTGTAGGACAGCAACCTCCATTTTAAGACCCTGTTTAGGACAAGCGACAAAATGTACACTCTCTGGTTTTACAGGAATTTACACTGTTTAATAAGTCATTCAAATCGGAGAAATCATGCTCGATGCATCTAAAACCAAGTTGTTGCGTCTCTACACTTGAACTAAACAAAAAGCCGTCAAGCATTAAGCTCTAAATCAGTTAGCGTAAAAAAATGTTGTCATTGCATCTATAGAAAGGTGATTTTTCTAACAGCAAATCAAGGACGAATGATTTCTTCAATGTATAATGAATAAGTGGAACTTATTTTTAAGGTTAATTTTATTTTGATTAAAGCACTAATAGAACTTTTACAGAGAAAAATATCCCTAAACAATATATATACCAGTGGGATCCCTCATGTCTGCGCGACACAGTGACATCTTTTCTTTCATCGTGTTATCCAAGACAAAGAAACTAGACCTACTATATGTTGGTTTACTCAGTTGATATTGCGCAATTCAGGAAAAAAAAATGCGTTGTTTTTCTGGCGCTCGATCGCATGCTCTTTGAACCTCGCGCAGGCTCCGGGTCGCAGGCTAAGAAAAGAAAGAGACTGCTCGCAGCCTGGGTTAAAATCTCTCGGCTCGTAATACCATATCCTGTTTAGGACAGGTTCTAACCGGTTTCGGACAGAGGCAAGTTGAATTGTATACCCTGTTTAAGACAGCGAGGCCAAAAAACCATACCCTATCCAGCAGCACGTCCCCGTATAGCCCAAATAAGGGAGTACCCCCCCCCGGGTAGTAATCTCAAACTACACCAAAAGTTAGAGGTGAAAAACGTTTTTAAACAAGAAAAAGTAACTCCTCAGTTAACATTTAACCCTGGGTTATACCCTGGGTTAACATTAACCGACTTTCGAACAGCCCGGTCCAGTACAAGTTTATACAACATTATGTGTGCAGTTGCATTTTAGCTGGAAGTTCCTGTCCAGTAATACTGCAAGTTCCTCAACATTGCCAAGCTTTTTGACACTGACTGTCAATAGAGGAAAGCAGCATACTATTAATTAACTTCCAAATTTTTCTTTCGACATTGACCTATTAACCAGCAAGCAACTAAAAGCCCCAGCAGAGCAAAGATGTTGCTGCTAAGCTGTATGTAAATTAAGTTATGGATGCATGTGGGACATTTGGGTAGCACAAGGGAAACATAAAATGTGACTTGCACTTGGCTTTGCCTGGACTGCCTCTTGTGCTTCTTTTGTGCTCGTCTCCAAACTTTCTGCATGCATCCATTTAACAAAATAATAGATTCCATGCATGCTTGCATACATCTTTTCAGAAATAGATTATAGAATACTTCAAAATGTGACAAGAAAGAAATGGCACATAAGCCATTAGGCAAGTACGCATGTCACTGATCTTATCAAATTTTGAAATCTGGATGTATTACTGTGCAAAAGCATAGCAATGACATCATCCATGTCTGTCCTTTAATAGATCATACATACTTTATCGAACCTCCCCACTGTCTGGGGCTTTTCAGGATCATAAGTAAGAACCACTAAAACTGCAAGAATAATTTGACTTATTTTATAATAATATCATGCAGCATGCTAAGCATGAATAGTTTTTGTGAGATTATGCAACATGGTACAATATTATTGCATAATCTCATATAGTCATTGTGTTAAAGATTTGAAGATTTTATAAAACCTGAAAATCTCTTCTCTGGTGAGTGTTAATTGTTAACAAAGATAGTACTCCCTTATAAGAGCTTAATGGGGACGTGCGGCCAGCCAGGGTATGTTTTTCGGGATTTTTGACTTA
>JAHPZR010016495.1:7500-15000 GCA_019787425.1 Platygyra sinensis | reverse complement strand
GTCTCGTTGCTAGAGATCATGGCTCAGAGCAAGGCTTTTTTGATGATATTAAGAAAGAAATTGAATGTTCGCTGTGCGAGGAACAATTCAGTGAAATCAAGGAGCCTAAAATCCTCAACTGTTTTCATACATTTTGCAAACCCTGCCTGAAAAATTGGTTGCAAAAGAATCGCGAAGGAGTGATCAGCTGCCCAAACCGCTGTCATAAAATCACCAATGTCCTGACAACAATGTTGACAGACTTCAACCGAACTTTCATCTCAAGCACATAGTGGAAATCGTGGAGGCATACAGCGGACAAGGACAAGAAGATCTAGCACACTGTGGAAATTGCGATGAAGGGAAGCCTTTGAAGTATTATTGTTCCAATTGCAATTTCTTCTTATGCGAAGACTGCGCGGGGCTTCACAAGAACTGGAAAGATTTTCGAGGCCACCACGTCAAAGAAATAAGAAACTTCGATTCGAGCGATGTACAAGACTACGCTCGGAGAGCTGCAAACGTTTGTACACAACACAACCAGGAGCTTCGGTTCTACTGCGAACAATGCGTTGTTTGCCTTTGTCAAGACTGTGCGATTTTGGAGCATAGAGGTGTAGACCATAACATAATATCGATTGATCAAGGAGTCGATAAGAAGAAATACGAAATTGAAGCCAAAATACGCGAGGCTCAGGCAAACGGCTTGCGTTTGAAAATTCACAGAGAAGATATGGAAAAACGAAAACAAAAGGTAACCAACAGCATCGACGAAGCGACAAAACGAAGTTCATCGAGTCACTGAACAGTGTATATTATTAATACGTCAACACGAAGCCAGCGTGACTGAGAAGCTAACGAAGGACAAATCAGCTATTCAAGATGCATTTGCAGTCCAGCTGTCTGGTCTGGATGGAAAGCAGGCGGAAATAGAAAGCAGTGTGACTTTTAGCAAAGAAACTCTTGATCGAAGAAATCTACCTGAAATTTTGAACGTCCAAAAAATGATTGAACAGAGGCTCGAGGAACTATCAACCCCTTTCGAATTTATGGCCGACGCTGGATTATTCTGAGGTCAAGTACATTCCGAACGATGTTTCGTTCCTACGAGACGCTCCTGGAAAGTTAGGGACGTCAAAGACTGAGGCTTCGTTATCATTAGCGGAAGGAAAAGGCCTGACAGAAGGTTTGCAAGGCGAAGACTGTGCTTTCACTGTTTGTAACAAAGGATTCAGGAGGAGGGGCCACTTACAGCGAAATCGATAAAATCGACGTTGAAATCAAATCTGCGTCGCAGGGAAACCATGACATCAAGCCAGTTGTACTGGATTCTAAGAACGGCCGTTACACTATTCCTACAGACCAAGTACTGCTGGGGAGTATACGGTGTCTATCAAAGTAGCAGGGAATTCAATCAAAGGCAGTCCATTCAAACTGACAGTGAAAACAGGAAGTAAATCAAAAAGTAAGACCGGCTTTTGAGCTGTTAAATAAATATCATCATTATCATTATCATCTCAAGCAGTTTAACGCCTGGGTCAGGAATGTAAAGTAGAAATATGGTTGGACAGCTATATCTCAAGCTGCACTTTTCCCTGCTTATAAAACTCGACGTCCTGCCTTGCCTTAACATTTTATCTTGACCACGTGACATGACACGTGATCGTTTTGTTAAAATTTGGTAAATCGGCGAATTGGTGGCGAATTTTCGGTTTATTGATCAATAAATGACCGTTTTCGATGCAAATTAAAATTATCTACCTTGCTACGTTTGGAATGATCTCCCTTGATTTCGTTTTAGAAGATATAAATGGTTAAAGGTCAAATTTTGTTGAAAAAGACGACCTTTTACCCTATAAAATTTTTTGGTGAAAAGGGGGACGGTCATTACAAACGTGAGAGGATGAAAATAATTGACCTGCATCTAAAACGCGTTTTCGCAGAATGATATTACTAAAAACCGCCACCAATTCCTCAAATAATGGCTATTTTTCGCTAAACATCACGTGGCATGTCACGTGACCTGCCAGAAGTGCCAATTTTGCTTTAAAATGTTCAGGACGTTAAAACTTAACTGTGCGCTAAATCTGGTCCCATTGCCATTTATGCTGTCAAAAATATAACTAATTAAGTACTTTTGCCAATAAAAGCCATTGACCCAGGGCTTAAACTACTTGAGATTATCATTACCGTTATCATCATGATTATCATCATTGCTATTGCCATTAATTGCCCTTGCCATACTTCCATTTCTATTGCTATTGTTATTGTTGTTGTGAGGTTAAGCATGACGTTTAACGGCAAACGGCAAAAATGAAACTTTTGCCGTCCGTTTTTCAGCTCTCTGTACAGTAGAATCAAAATATTTGTATTTGCTGTGAATAGTAAGAGACACTTTTCAATTTTATGTGTGATTCATTTAAAGATTACAAGAAAAGAACAGAAAATCCGAGGTAATCTTTGCCGTTTGCCGTTTGCCGTAAACGTCGTGCTTAAACTCTCTAAATTTGTTTATCGTTACCAGATGGTTTGAAAGTTGTCATTTTTTCACAACGGCTATATTTTTAGAGAAAACAAGACAAAGTTGGACGGCAGGAATAAGGCATTGTGACTATGGTGCAGCGAAAAGACAGTACTTTTGGGTTCCAAAGAATGTCATCGAGCGCATCAGCTTCTGGGAGTGACAACATCCCCAAAAACTTGGGTTCATAGCGTGGACGATATCCGGCTGGAGAAAGGTTAAGAAAGGACTGACCAAAATTCACTTCCTCTTAAGTGATAACATAAATGTCAACTGAGAGATGTCATAATAACATAGTAAATGATTAGTTCTGAAAAGAAAATGTTGTTGGCAACTGAAGTTTCGACAACGTGAGTGGACGTTCTCTTCAGGGTCGAGTGAAAGGTGTCTGTCATATCGATGGTATTAGAAGTCTAGTCCGTTGAAAGTCAGCGATTTGTAATTTGCCCTGCCCCCAGAAGTAAAATGGTTCACTTATGGGTGGAAAACAGAGATGATTTGGTAAAAATAATTCCTCTAATTCTCGTTTCAATCCCCGTTTGAAGCCTTTCTTCACACCACTATACTGGCCACGCTGACTGGAACCTTGAGTGGAATAAAACTGGGATGGGGTCAAAATCTCGCCAAACTTCCTCCTTTCATGTTCTCTTGAAATATAATGGAGGGTAAGAATGGTCTTTCTTCACTCAAGTTACAGAGTTCTCCTGTCGTCTCGACCCTTTGCGTTACGATAGTGTCAACAACGTCTTTGCGTTCTGGGATATAATGAGTCTGCAAAGGTTTTTATACCTTTTCCTTCACACTGAAAATTGTTTTCACGTAACAAATCCGTCACTTGATTTCCCACAACTTCACTTAAACCCACGTCAGAACAGACGAATAGACTACGTGACTTTTCTCCTACCAGGTTCTGAAATGCATTGTTGTGGTTCATGAAGCGCCAATTATGAAATGGTTATTATGGACGTTTCCAAAAAGCGGGATTTTTGGTTGTCGTCCTGAAGATCGTGAAACTGTATTCTTTAAATCGGCTATTACAATCGTTCACTAATTCTTGTCGTAGATTGGGACCCGAACGAATGTTCCATCGTTGTGTTTCCTCAACCATTCCCATCTTGATGGCTAATGCTAGGGATTGAATGGAAGGGAGAGATCTCACCAACGCAATACTACTCAGTGTATGTCCAGAATTAACATACCCCTCATGCTTGCCATTGAACTAAACGTGACCCTCAACTCTAACGATCAACCACCTAACCCGTAAACATAAACAAGTTGTTTCCACTCAAATCGTTGACGAATTTCTCCCAAAAAATCGGACGCGCGTCATTTCAGGATACGTCGTTGTGTTCGAAGGGAGTTGATGATCGCTTTCATGAAAACTGACACAATGGACAATAGAGTCAACGTCTTATGAATATCGTCAGGTGTCATCAAAAGTAGTACTTCATATGGGCATTGGGCGGTGCATCGAGTAATCTTTCGATCTTCTCACTGTTCGCAAAATTAAATCGCTTTGTATTTGAAGTTCGTTTGGTTGGTTTGTCCTACGTCGTGAATAACAGTCGCTGTGTAAGGTCATGGTGATTGCTGGCAATCGCCGAAGAGACGTTTGTTCTGAGTTGGTGTAGCTCAGGAACTTGCACTGGAGGCAGTTTGTAGTGTGAACTTATATGTAGATATGTATTTATAGTGGTCCTGTACTTCAGTTTATACAAGCAATAAGGTTTACTAGTTTACTTACAGGCATTGCCACTGAACCAAAAAACAAAAAGGTTTCCAAATCACACGTAACACATAGTTAGAAATCCCAACTTGCAGGAGGCAGCAACCAGTTGGCTATTTGCATAAGGGGCGACAGAGGATTTGAACACAGGATTACCGAGAAATAAATGCCCGCAAATGGCAGGGGTGGTGGCATTGAACCCGGGACTCTAGGATTACAAAAACCAGCGTCCCTTAACCACTCAGTCACGCAGCCCCTCGGCATTACGTTAGATACTTGCTGGAGCTTGGAGTCAATTATGTTTGTCTCTCAGTGCGATGATGGTCTATTTGACCAACCTTGAGATGATATTTTTTTCTTAAACTGATTGTCCAGTGTGCCCAAGGGAAAAAGCAATAGTTTCTAGGGGCACCCAAAGGATGAAATGAACCACTTCTTTTGAATACTCCATGCGAAAGCCTCCTGGGCTCGCCTTTCTGCACCATTATTTTGCTTATTACACTGTTCTTCTTTGCCCAGATTCTTAGCCCCCACTAGTTTGTCTTGACATTTTGGAAAATTCCCTGAACGTTGGAAGTTGTAAAGGCATGTATTCTGCACAAAAATGTTCTTAAAAAGGCTTTAGCTGTGAACTAAAGTGTCCTGTATGCTATGAGCCTCAAGATGGGATGGTTGGTAGGACCACACAACTGATGGAACATTCGTTCGGGTCCCAATCTACGACAAGAATTAGTGAACGATGTAATAGCCGATTTAAAGAATACAGTTCACGATCTTCAGGACGACAACCAAAAATCCCGCTTTTTGGAACGTCCATAATAACCATTTCATAATTGGCGCTTCATGAACCACAACAATGCATTTCAGAACCTGGTAGGAGAAAAGTCACGTAGTCTATTCGTCTGTTCTGACGTGGGTTTAAGTGAAGTTGTGGGAAATCAAGTGACGGATTTGTTACGTGAAAACAATTTTCAGTGTGAAGGAAAAGGTATAAAAACCTTTGCAGACTCATTATATCCCAGAACGCAAAGACGTTGTTGACACTATCGTAACGCAAAGGGTCGAGACGACAGGAGAACTCTGTAACTTGAGTGAAGAAAGACCATTCTTACCCTCCATTATATTTCAAGAGAACATGAAAGGAGGAAGTTTGGCGAGATTTTGACCCCATCCCAGTTTTATTCCACTCAAGGTTCCAGTCAGCGTGGCCAGTATAGTGGTGTGAAGAAAGGCTTCAAACGGGGATTGAACGAGAATTAGAGGAATTATTTTTACCAAATCATCTCTGTTTTCCACCCATAAGTGAACCATTTTACTTCTGGGGGCAGGGCAAATTACAAATCGCTGACTTTCAACGGACTAGACTTCTAATACCATCGATATGACAGACACCTTTCACTCGACCCTGAAGAGAACGTCCACTCACGTTGTCGAAACTTCAGTTGCCAACAACATTTTCTTTTCAGAACTAATCATTTACTATGTTATTATGACATCTCTCAGTTGACATTTATGTTATCACTTAAGAGGAAGTGAATTTTGGTCAGTCTTTCTTAACCTTTCTCCAGCCGGATATCGTCCACGCTATGAACCCAAGTTTTGGGGATGTTGTCACTCCCAGAAGCTGATGCGCTCGATGACATTCTTTGGAACCCAAAAGTACTGTCTTTCGCTGCACCATAGTCACAATGCCTTATTCCTGCCGTCCAACTTTGTCTTGTTTTCTCTAAAAATATAGCCGTTGTGAAAAAATGACAACTTTCAAACCATCTGGTAACGATAAACAAATTTAGAGAGTTTAAGCACGACGTTTACGGCAAACGGCAAACGGCAAAGATTACCTCGGATTTTCTGTTCTTTTCTTGTAATCTTTAAATGAATCACACATAAAATTGAAAAGTGTCTCTTACTATTCACAGCAAATACAAATATTTTGATTCTACTGTACAGAGAGCTGAAAACGGACGGCAAAAGTTTCATTTTTGCCGTTTGCCGTTAAACGTCATGCTTAACCTCACAACAACAATAACAATAGCAATAGAAATGGAAGTATGGCAAGGGCAATTAATGGCAATAGCAATGATGATAATCATGATGATAACGGTAATGATAATCTCAAGTAGTTTAAGCCCTGGGTCAATGGCTTTTATTGGCAAAAGTACTTAATTAGTTATATTTTTGACAGCATAAATGGCAATGGGACCAGATTTAGCGCACAGTTAAGTTTTAACGTCCTGAACATTTTAAAGCAAAATTGGCACTTCTGGCAGGTCACGTGACATGCCACGTGATGTTTAGCGAAAAATAGCCATTATTTGAGGAATTGGTGGCGGGTTTTTAGTAATATCATTCTGCGAAAACGCGTTTTAGATGCAGGTCAATTATTTTCATCCTCTCACGTTTGTAATGACCGTCCCCCTTTTCACCAAAAAATTTTATAGGGTAAAAGGTCGTCTTTTTCAACAAAATTTGACCTTTAACCATTTATATCTTCTAAAAACGAAATCAAGGGAGATCATTCCAAACGTAGCAAGGTAGATAATTTTAATTTGCATCGAAAACGGTCATTTATTGATCAATAAACCGAAAATTCGCCACCAATTCGCCGATTTACCAAATTTTAACAAAAACGATCACGTGTCATGTCACGTGGTCAAGATAAAATGTTAAGGCAAGGCAGGACGTCGAGTTTTATAAGCAGGGAAAAGTGCAGCTTGAGATATAGCTGTCCAACCATATTTCTACTTTACATTCCTGACCCAGGCGTTAAACTGCTTGAGATGATAATGATAATGATGATATTTATTTAACAGCTCAAAAGCCGGTCTTACTTTTTGATTTACTTCCTGTTTTCACTGTCAGTTTGAATGGACTGCCTTTGATTGAATTCCCTGCTACTTTGATAGACACCGTATACTCCCCAGCAGTACTTGGTCTGTAGGAAATAGTGTAACGGCCGTTCTTAGAATCCAGTACAACTGGCTTGATGTCATGGTTTCCCTGCGACGCAGATTTGATTTCAACGTCGATTTTATCGATTTCGCTGTAAGTGGCCCCTCCTCCTGAATCCTTTGTTACAAACAGTGAAAGCACAGTCTTCGCCTTGCAAACCTTCTGTCAGGCCTTTTCCTTCCGCTAATGATAACGAAGCCTCAGTCTTTGACGTCCCTAACTTTCCAGGAGCGTCTCGTAGGAACGAAACATCGTTCGGAATGTACTTGACCTCAGAATAATCCAGCGTCGGCATAAATTCGAAAGGGGTTGATAGTTCCTC
>JAHPZR010016494.1:12500-14186 GCA_019787425.1 Platygyra sinensis | reverse complement strand
TTTCATTGTACTAAGGTAAAGGTAAAGTCTGCATACGAGCCAAGTGGCCCATCAGGCCGGAGCTTATCCCGGTTTCCTTAGCATGAAGCGACTGAGAGTATTTCTACTCCCCCCTGAATGGGATGCTAGTCCATCGCAGGGTTACCCCCCAGCATGAAATTCGCCGGTACCCATTTATACTCCTGGGTGGAGAGGGGCACTTTGAGAGTAAAGTGTCTTGCCCAAGAACACAACACAATGTCCCGGCTCTACTTTTCGCATTTAATGTTGAATCAGTTGCATTTTCATACTGTGTTGTGAATTGATAATGAGAATTCATTTTATGAACGCACTATGGTTTGCCAATAGTGCCGCATTTCTTGATGCATAACTTCCCATTGTTTGATAGTCCAAGGTCATTTTATGAAGGTCGTTTGGTTTTGCTAATCGTCTGCCATTTCTTGATGCATAAGTCCCATCGTTTGATGGTCAGTGGTCATTTTACGAAACAGGTCATTGTATGATGGTAAAAGTTCATTTTATGATGGTAAAAGGAGGTTCATTTTATGAAGGTCCTTTTTACCCATGAGTACGTTCGGGTTTCTACTACATATCCCAGGAGCCTTTATAGACCGGCACTTTGTACATGTTGCAAAATGGCGGGAGCAGACAAGACAAGAACGCTTCTACGACAGTGTGCTTCTAGTCTCCTCAGTGCATGTCATCGCCTAGAAAGCGGCAGGTACAAAACGCAGGTCACAGGTCAGGCCACAGGGCACAGGGCGCAGGGCACAGGGCACAGAAAACACAGTAAAAGCAGTTAAGACACTCCATTAGGCTTTTTTGTTTTATTTCCGGTTACGCCACAATCAGGCATATGCTTGCCATCGACCATGCTTTCCGGTTTTGTACTGAGAGTAAAACAAGTAAATGGCTAAAGTGACACTTTGTATTGGAACTTGAGGAGTTCCTTCTCTGGAGACCTCGACACGAGGCTTTTTCTTCGCTCCACGCGAGCGGACTTGGAACGAGGCTCTGAGGGGGAATGGAACGAAAAATAGCCTCGTCTGTGCAGGAAGCAACATGGCGGAAAACCAGAGTTTCGAGGTAAGAAAACAGCACTTGCTGACAAGTTATTTTGGCCTCAGTTCCACTGAAGAACTGAAAAATAACTTAGTGAATTATCAACACACGTCTACTTGGCTAACTATCGACTGTGCTGCAATCTCGGTTTGTTGCTGCGTACATTGATGTTTAAGACTTAAGTTTTCATTAAGTTGAGCAATGAAAACATGGGATGATTCTAGCCGTAGTTACGAAATAGTGACACCTTTTAGACCAAGACCGTTTGCATAATTTGAAAGTTTTTGATATAACTAGAATCTTCAAAACCTAACCTACTTGTTCGGTATCGCTGTTAGCAGTCCATGCATCAGGACCGAGCTTTGTTCCATTTCATTACGCGAATGAAAGAAGATGTGTAGGATATGCAAATTGTGGCTTTGATCATTTCTGTCTTCATTACTTTTTTTTTTAATTCTACAGGAAACAGATTACAAAGAAGCCGAGCTCGCCTCACAAGGATCTTCTTGGAGATTTCCCTCATCTTTGCTAGGATATACTTTGGTAGGTTTTCATTTAGCTTTTTAACCTTGCTATCGAAAATAGAGGGCCTTGCATGTGGCCAAAATATCTCCTTGGGTGTGT
>JAHPZR010016494.1:5000-7500 GCA_019787425.1 Platygyra sinensis | reverse complement strand
GTCGATGGCAAGCATATGCCTGATTGTGGCGTAACCGGAAATAAAACAAAAAAGCCTAATGGAGTGTCTTAACTGTTTTTACTGTGTTTTCTGTGCCCTGTGCCCTGTGACCTGTGACCTGTGACCTGTGCCCTGTGCCCTGTGCCCTGTGCCCTGTGCACTGCGACCTGTGCCCTGTGCCCTGCGACCTGACCTGTAACCTGTGACCTGCGTTTTGTACCTGCCGCCTAGAAAGGGGAGAAACAGAATCTTCGGCTGCACATTTGCAAACATCGAATGCTTCAACTCCGAGTCGCAGCGCTTCGAGTTCAGTGCAGACAAACCTCAATGCCACAACCCCGAACCGCCCCCCAGCGAATGCATCTCAAACAAGCCTCCAAGAGCACATGGCGTTGTTTAATTTTAAGCCATCTTCTGGGCAAAAATCATTTGCACACTCCGGCAAGAGGAAACGAGCTGGCTCTATGCCTAGGATGGCCAACCAAGGCATAGAGCCAGCTCGTTTCCTCTTGCCGGAGTGTGCAAATGATTTTTGCCCAGAAGATGGCTTAAAATTAAACAACGCCATGTGCTCTTGGAGGCTTGTTTGAGATGCATTCGCTGGGGGGCGGTTCGGGGTTGTGGCATTGAGGTTTGTCTGCACTGAACTCGAAGCGCTGCGACTCGGAGTTGAAGCATTCGATGTTTGCAAATGTGCAGCCGAAGATTCTGTTTCTCCCCTTTCTAGGCGGCAGGTACAAAACGCAGGTCACAGGTTACAGGTCAGGTCGCAGGGCACAGGGCACAGGTCGCAGTGCACAGGGCACAGGGCACAGGGCACAGGGCACAGGTCACAGGTCACAGGTCACAGGGCACAGGGCACAGAAAACACAGTAAAAACAGTTAAGACACTCCATTAGGCTTTTTTGTTTTATTTCCGGTTACGCCACAATCAGGCATATGCTTGCCATCGACCATGCTTTCCGGTTTTGTACTGAGAGTAAAACAAGTAAATGGCTAAAGTGACACTTTGTATTGGAACTTGAGGAGTTCCTTCTCTGGAGACCTCGACACGAGGCTTTTTCTTCGCTCCACGCGAGCGGACTTGGAACGAGGCTCTGAGAGGAGAATGGAACGGAAAATAGCCTCATCTGTGCAGAAAGCAACATGGCGGAAAATCAGAGTTTCGAGGTAAGAAAACAGCACTTGCTGACAAGTTATTTTGGCCTCAGTTCCACTGAAGAACTGAAAAATAACTTAGTGAATTATCAACACACGTCTACTTGGCTAACTATCGACTGTGCTGCAATCTCGGTTTGTTGCTGCGTACATTGATGTTTAAGACTTAAGTTTTCATTAAGTTGAGCAATGAAAACATGGGATGATTCTAGCCGTAGTTATGAAATAGTGACACCTCTTAGACCAAGACCGTTTGCATAATTTGAAAGTTTTTGATATAACTAGAATCTTCAAAACCTAACGTACTCCTAGCAGTCCATGCATCAGGACCGAGCTTTGTTCTATTTTATTACACGAATGAAAGGAGATGTCTAGGATATACACTGTGGCTTTGATTATTTCTGTTTTCATTACTTTTTTTTTTTTAATTCTACAGGAAACAGATTACAAAGAAGCCGAGCTCGCCTCACAAGGATCTTACTGTTCCGAGTAAGCAATGATCATTATTTTACAAGAAATTATTTAATTCATGGGTTTTTATTTATTTCATATGAAAAATACAGTACTACGAAACCTTCTATGACTGTTTTGAGTACAACCAAATGTACTGCGAAATATATAACACCCTTTAAAAAAGTAGGACCATGGCCTCCCTTTGTCTTGAGTATTGCATTTAGTTATTCAACAAAAATTGTTTCCAGGTAGATTTGTGGCAGGAAAAGTTTTTTTACATTGCTTATAACTGTGGTAGTACGTTCATAGGTACAAGTAAGAATGATATTTATGTGTTTAAGCTGTGGTTTGCTTCTTACTTGATTTTTTTTGCACCCAGCTTTATAAGCCATTTTCTCATAGAGTGCCCTATTTGTACTGTTTACATTAAACAATGTTGTTCTGATAAAATATGAAGGTAGCAAGGCTTTTCTACTTAGAATAAACCGGAAATGGTTGCTCTAAAAGCTTAAGCTCATTCCCCTTATAGTGTAGGGTGTGACCTACGAAATTCAACACCTTGATAACAATAGCCTTAATTTGAATAACAATATGTTATACCTCTGAAGCCTTGTGTTTATATTTCCAAACACAGGATTTTTCAAAAGAATGTGAGACTTGGGGTGTATAAGTATTGTTGTTCAAATATTGGCACTATTTCTGCAGTGTTCACAGGATTGATATGGCAGAACTCTGATATTTAGGCTACATAGAGGGATCACAGTTCAAACAAGCACTTTGTTGAACTGTCGGTTTGTTCTCTTTCTTTCATTTAGAACTGATATTGTATCATTTTATAAAGACGGTGTCACCACACCTTATTACGCAAAGGGCATTTTCTCATACAGTG
>JAHPZR010016494.1:0-2500 GCA_019787425.1 Platygyra sinensis | reverse complement strand
TTCAACTTAAGGTTGGTACCCTGTCACATCAACGATAAAATGATGTGCCACTTAATTAGTAAATACCAGTGAGTCAGGTTTTTTAATAATGTTGCAATGAAAGAGCTACTCTTACAGTACATTTAAAGCGAATAGACAATTACACAAGATTTATGGTTTATGAAAATCTCACTTCAGGTCAGCCGGGATCCAGAAAGTGTGTATTACCATGTCAGAAAAACGTGTGTGCTGGCAAAGTGTGACAAGATCCTACCAAGGAATATAACAATCACCGAGCCTATCAATGAACAGATGAGCGAAGTTCATAAGCGCCATCTATCTCGGGAATTTGGTGTTTTGGTATAGAAGTGTCCGTCAAGAGTTTTGTTAGAACTGTTGATATTATGATAATGACCAAATGCTAAAATGTAAAGGGGGTCACCTATGCCAGATAATAGGGACCGTAATCAATCACGAGGACTACGCTAAACAAAACGTCGATAAAAAAAATTATCGTCTATACCTGTAACAAATTTACACAGTTTCAAAACGCTCGCGAAAGTTATTGTTTTAGTCATGAAACCTTTGGATTTGCAATGATGTTCACATTTATGTCGTTCTAGTTTGCTTAACGTCCTTAATTCTGTAAAAGAATGTTCAAATTTGGCTTCTACCCCAACCCTCATACAAGGAGTTTATTTTCATGGAAGTTACAGATGTTGCAGGTTATGTCGGACACAACCAAATAAGGTGTATTTTCAAGTGTATCTTAGCAATTTGTTAAAAATACGTTGATAGTCAACCATACAATGTAAGAAGATTTAAGATGATTTAAGAATATAAATTTCTTTAGTTGTTGTGAATTATGTTTTTTTCCTGAATCTCTTCCCTCATGCGTAAAGACAACAAATACATAACTCGCATGGGACGGGGTGCTGCTTTTCTTAATCTTGGTTTCCAAAGCAATAAAACTTCACACACCCAAGGAGATATTTTGGCCACATGCAAGGCCCTCTATTTTCGATAGCAAGGTTAAAAAGCTAAATGAAAACCTACCAAAGTATATCCTAGCAAAGATGAGGGAAATCTCCAAGAAGATCCTTGTGAGGCGAGCTCGGCTTCTTTGTAATCTGTTTCCTGTAGAATTAAAAAAAAAAGTAATGAAGACAGAAATGATCAAAGCCACAATTTGCATATCCTACACATCTTCTTTCATTCGCGTAATGAAATGGAACAAAGCTCGGTCCTGATGCATGGACTGCTAACAGCGATACCGAACAAGTAGGTTAGGTTTTGAAGATTCTAGTTATATCAAAAACTTTCAAATTATGCAAACGGTCTTGGTCTAAAAGGTGTCACTATTTCGTAACTACGGCTAGAATCATCCCATGTTTTCATTGCTCAACTTAATGAAAACTTAAGTCTTAAACATCAATGTACGCAGCAACAAACCGAGATTGCAGCACAGTCGATAGTTAGCCAAGTAGACGTGTGTTGATAATTCACTAAGTTATTTTTCAGTTCTTCAGTGGAACTGAGGCCAAAATAACTTGTCAGCAAGTGCTGTTTTCTTACCTCGAAACTCTGGTTTTCCGCCATGTTGCTTCCTGCACAGACGAGGCTATTTTTCGTTCCATTCCCCCTCAGAGCCTCGTTCCAAGTCCGCTCGCGTGGAGCGAAGAAAAAGCCTCGTGTCGAGGTCTCCAGAGAAGGAACTCCTCAAGTTCCAATACAAAGTGTCACTTTAGCCATTTACTTGTTTTACTCTCAGTACAAAACCGGAAAGCATGGTCGATGGCAAGCATATGCCTGATTGTGGCGTAACCGGAAATAAAACAAAAAAGCCTAATGGAGTGTCTTAACTGCTTTTACTGTGTTTTCTGTGCCCTGTGCCCTGCGCCCTGTGCCCTGTGGCCTGACCTGTGACCTGCGTTTTGTACCTGCCGCTTTCTAGGCGATGACATGCACTGAGGAGACTAGAAGCACACTGTCGTAGAAGCGTTCTTGTCTTGTCTGCTCCCGCCATTTTGCAACATGTACAAAGTGCCGGTCTATAAAGGCTCCTGGGATATGTAGTAGAAACCCGAACGTACTCATGGGTAAAAAGGACCTTCATAAAATGAACCTCCTTTTACCATCATAAAATGAACTTTTACCATCATACAATGACCTGTTTCGTAAAATGACCACTGACCATCAAACGATGGGACTTATGCATCAAGAAATGGCAGACGATTAGCAAAACCAAACGACCTTCATAAAATGACCTTGGACTATCAAACAATGGGAAGTTATGCATCAAGAAATGCGGCACTATTGGCAAACCATAGTGCGTTCATAAAATGAATTCTCATTATCAATTCACAACACAGTATGAAAATGCAACTGATTCAACATTAAATGCGAAAAGTAGAGCCGGGACATTGTGTTGTGTTCTTGGGCAAGACACTTTACTCTCAAAGTGCCCCTCTCCACCCAGGAGTATAAATGGGTACCGGCGAATTTCATGCTGGGGGGTAAC
>JAHPZR010016493.1:50000-56254 GCA_019787425.1 Platygyra sinensis | reverse complement strand
GTTATTACTTCCTTTCTTTTAGATTAGAATTTATTTTTCTGCATCAGCTCCTCTACAACTAAAACTAAAAAAAGATTCCATAGGATGTAGTCCGGTGGCCATAGGACATCTATGAGAGTTGGGCTCCGGAGTCAGAGAGTGCGACAAATTTCTAAGTGTCAACAACACAATTAATCGAGGGTTTTTATAGTTTATGTCCAGCTCCTAAAGACAATGAATATTTTTCCGCACGGCCTCGACTGTAACGTACAAAGGAAGCCAAAAAATAAGTCCATGAACGCTGAGAAATTCCGCCTTGAACATTGTCTAAAAACAATGATCTAACGGTGTGCTGAGCGGAATGAATTAGTTTTTTTTTTTCCATGGAAATTCTCGATTATTTGGTCATAACTGTAAGTGATCCCTTTTTTTTGTCACCCCTGCAGTTGTGTTGCGGGGTGAATCTAAGACACAAAAAAACAAAACGACAAAAAAATAAATTAATTCCAACTTTGGAAATGCATGGGTTCTTAGCTTTTTCTTTTTTTCCGTTTTTTTGAGTACTTTTCCCTCGCCTTCCTCATAGTAATCATTGCAATGAGAAAATCTTAAGTAAGGTAAACAATTCCCATTCCCACACACCCCTTTTCCTCCCACTACTCCCCCTCACCTTCGAAATGCCCTGGTGAGATCGGAAAATTGACCGTCGTCTCTGCTAGCTTCGCACTTAGTGCCTCGCGTTGTGGCTAGTGGGGTGGTGGGTAGGTCGGAGGGGGGCAGGGGGGATGTGGGGGGGGCGGGGGAGGAGATATTAGGGGGAGGACATGGGAGGTCGGGATAGAGGATAGTAACATATGAGGGTATGGGAAGGGTAGTAAGAGGCGGTGGTATAATGTAGGTAAGAATAGTGAGTGAGATATGTGGAATAGAGGGGCACAGTAGAGGGGAGGCAGGGAGGGGGGGGGTGTGATGGGGGGAAGACGTGGATGGTGTTTAAGCGATCGCTGTCACAAACAACGATACAATTACAGGATGATTTTGGTAAAGAAATTCCTTCCTAGGTGTGTCGGTTTGATTACGGCGAATATGTGTGACTCCCTCTGTTGGAGTATTTATTTTACCATTACCTTTTCTATTTTAAGTTACTATTCAATATTTCGACTCTAGTCAGCATTCAATGTTCGTTTTTCCGTTCTGTCTTTAAATGGCTTACTTGTTGTTTGAGATCTTGATCTTCACTTGTTTTCGAACTTGTCCCAACCGGATTTCCTGAATTACCAACATAACGTAATTCTCGCACAGCCTAAAAAACAACCAACTTATATTTATAAACTCTATTATCTCTTTTTAAAGAAAACACTAGAACGTGTCACTGAAAATACAGAACAAAAATAAAACAGTGAAATCTAAAATTATACAAGCTTACTTTCCGACGTTTTCGTGCTGAAATTGGTTTTTCTCCTCTATCTCTCCAAATTGTAGGAACTGACCCTGGCAGGAGTCTCCTTCTAGAGCCAGGCATGTGTAGTGGTCGCTCAAAACAAGACACTTCGAAGTGTCTAGAGCAGATCGCAAAATCGCCAGGAGAATTAAAGTTAGCGCGGTGAGTTTTTACAAATCTCACCCACTTCTCGCGCACGTTCTTCAGTACGGGACTACTGTGTAAAGATACTCCAGCTTTGTGATCAGCGATATTGCTACAACCATACACAACACATCTTTTTCCTGGCATGTTTTAACACAACATTTACCTAACACTGGTACGAAAAGACAAAAAACAGCTTGCCAGCGTTTTGCGATTCAAAGTGAACTATTAGCAATGAAATGGTTTTCGTTACGAGTATGACGTCACTAGGCCCATGCCTCCTACTGCGCGGTAGGAACATGGCCGATTAATGGCGGACGCAAAATTACGAAAAAATACCGTGAGAAAAAAACGGACTTCCAGTGCTCGGGTTGAAAAAACGGCTTGGCCTGGTAAGTAACCGCTACATAAACTTTCTAAAAATCCACAAACATAAACTTCGGAAAATTTGGTCGAACTGGCACTTTAAGTCTTAGGTTTTAGATCTTAGGTCTTAGGTCTTAGTTTTTGAGACACCCCGCGAAAGCGTCGTCATGGAAAAAGCGAAAAGATTTCACACTTTGTGTTTTTAATACGAATTCCCCGTAATGTATTTTACGTTGTGTAGGCTCTTTGTCCGCTTGCTGCTAGACGGGAAAGCGAATTTGTTTTTTATTACGTTCGGTCATTTACATCAGTCTTGAATTTTTTGCTGTTCTGCATGTAAGCTTATGTCATCGGGGAAAAATAAAACTGATTTAAAGGATATGTTTAATTCTCGCTATACATACAATAAACAAATTACAGCATAGAAAGCTTAAGGTGGTCTTATACTCTGACATTTAAATATTTCCCCAAAAAAACATTTTTTCGAAACATGAAGATTCACCATCCCTGACCAATTGTTAATCGTATTTTGAAACGATTTTGCTGTAATTACTCCTTGATGTATGTTTAAATTAAGAAATTCGCACACTGACAGCTATATTTCAACATAGCAACACCCATAGCAACCATTGTTTACAGTCTAAAAGTAGTCACAAAATGTATTCAATCTAGTACATTTTAATGATACTTTACAGAAAAGCTTTAGAGATGTGTACTCATGAGAATTTTGCATCATGGTCCCGAACATTGTTTCCTGTGCCATCTTGTACGCTCCTTATACTTGTTTAACATTTCTATGACTGGTGTGTATTCGCGTATTCAATGAAACATTCATGTAAACCCTTTCGACATACCCCCCTCCCCTTTCCTTTAACCCCCCTTCCCGTTTACAGGGCCAATTTGGGTTCTCAGAGACCGAAGACAAACTTTAAAGCCATATTTCTCAAAATGACCAAATAGACCGATCACCAATATTTCACGCACGATATCTTTACAGGGTTTTAACGGAATGTTGTCAGATTTTCAACATTGGTAAAGAACACAGTTATCTAGGAGGCAAACCTCCAAAATTTGCAATTAATGAAATTCTATCCCTGTTATTCAGTTAATACAGTTAATATTAGTTAATATTAGAAACCTTTTTCCAAATTTTACGAGATAAAATCCCTCGAAACACTGCTTTCTGAGGTTTGGCTCCTGGACAACCTGCTTGTGGACAGCATGAACTGAATTGCATGCTTCTCGAACCATCCATTAGTAAGTTATCGTGTTTGTAATGAACACCATTTTTAACACTTAGGAGCTAGTTATTCATTAACTATTGTGGCAAGTGACCTGGAAATACTCATTTTTGAAGTCAGAGTGCAAAGTCTTTTAACGTGGTGCCAAAACTGTTCCACAGAGTTTTTTTTTTTGCTAAAAACATCTTTTTTTTTGTATAAGACCCCCTTAATGCAAAAAGTGTCTTGGAAGCGTAAACGGAGGAAAGCTGCCCTTACAATTTAGGTTTTTAAACGCTATTTTTGAGGGGTAAAATTAAGTAAGAGTAACGCTACGGTTTATTATTACTTAACCCTAACACTAAGCTATGCATTAAGGTACGATCTAAATGTAACCCTAAGGTTAGGTTTAGGGTTAGGCTTAAGTTTAGGGTTAGGGTTTAAGGTTTAGGGCTTAGGGCTTAGGGTTAGGTTTAGGTCTAGGGTTTAGGGCTAGGGCTAGGGTTAGGGTTATGTCTAGTGTTATTTTTAGGGTTAGGGAGAGGTGTGGTATATCAGTAGAGGGAAAGAAGTCTAAGGGCCGTTTTAGAAGAAAAATGAAGTTTAACTTAACAATTAGCAACCAAAAATGTTTTGTTTTAGATACAAGAAAGGCGCTAAAAGGTATTTTTGTCACTTAATGTAGCCAAAATGAGCAATTGTTGCTGGCTTCCAGAACACGGTGACAAATGTTTATTTTACTTATACCGTAATAAATATTTTATCACTTAACACAAAATTTTGTACCGGAATAGTTTTTGCATTGTTGAGTAACCACTGATAAAGTTTTGACTCCATTGCTTAGTCACGTGACTAGTTTATCAATTAAAAACTTTGTGACTTTTTTTAGCAGAACAAAACAAGGTCCACTTAAGTGGACCTTTGTTTGGAGCAATTGCCTCTCTCTTACTGCCTTTACGACCATGAGTCGCCTTTCCCGGTCTTACCCGAGCAGTCTGGGTCTGAGAAATAGACACACATGACGTAGTAGCCTCGATGTGGATATATCGATTGAAGAAGTTCCATTCTGCCAGGTATCGAAAGCTTACTTGAGTGTAAGTGGCAGAATGTCTTCTAAATAGCTGTTTTGGTGGGCAAAGGACATCATTTAAGCCTGGCGATCGGTAACTTGACGTGCAGCATTCGAAGAACTGAATGTTTGCGGCAGTTGGCGGTTCCAAGGGTGCTGTTAAGCGCCAAGAGATCGAAACTTGGTTTTGGCAACTGTGTCAAGCCAAAACAGATCAGGTCTAAAAGCAGGTCGCTTTAAGGGCACAAAAATGGTATTTTGGAGAGTTACATGACAAGCAGTAGGCACCGTGCCTACGAAAGTGGGAATAATTTGACCTGCTTTTAGACTTATAAATTGTGCTGATTTGGCGGCAAGGTGTATTCCGTGTCGCAACGGTAAAGTTACCCATAATGCATTGCAAGCTATATCTGACAATAATGGCTGCTCTACATGTTGTTTCTAGCTGACAATTAAGGCTGCTGTTTATAGCCATGAACCCGAACATGTAAAGTCAAGACTATAGGATATTTGAGGGAAAGAATAATGCCTTGGATTGCTCTGTCTAAACATTTTGGTCGGGATAGAGATTATCGACAAACACGAAGCAAACTAGTGATCTAGACGAATTCGACAGCTACCGAGGTAAGTTTGGACGTAGCGAAATCCTCAACTTCGAGATTCTGTAGGTTTTTCAGAGTTAAAAAATAGCTGAAGAAGGCTTTTCTGCCAATTAAGAAGACACGGAAAAGACAAAATAGACGAACAAAGTTATTAGGGTTGAGGATTATGTACAATTAACGCTACTAGACTATGGTAAGACTTTAGAATGTGGACTGGACTTGGAAATCCAGCTGATCACTTCTTTTCTGCCTTATTGGGTTCACCTTTTCGAGGTTTGAATGCGGGTTTCTAAAGTTTATTTCGCCTGACCAGTAACCCATGATCAGTTCAAGAGTTAAATTTCTTGTTCTGAACCATGTCTCCGGGTGATAATTTTGCACAACTGTAGAGGAACTCCCAGGATTGTTGGTTAAGGGCACTCCAAGACCCCCAACAGAGAACAACGTTGTTTGCAAAAGGCCATTTTATCAAGAAACATAACTACTGTGCTGGATTATTTGGAAAGAATAAGTTATATTTCAACATTTCAAGTGCAGTAAAGTTGTTTCTAGTGTCACATGACATGTTTTAGAGAGGTGACGTCACAAAAAGAATTTTCGTGAATCAGCTAGTTTAAAAAAAAATCTTTCACGCCAATATGATGTCGACGTGTTGCTTACGTAAAACTTTCATTGATAATAGGGAACAATCTTCTCTAATGTATTTATAGTAGATTTTATGAATACATTTATATTGTCACGTGACCTCTTTGCTCTCATTCAACGGATTTTATGCAAAATGCAAAAGAATTCAAAACACTTCGCGAAAAGGTTTCGCAGTAAGAAACTTGAACATTTATAGTTCTCCTTATCACTGCTTGTTTGTTCTGCTAAAAAAAGTCACAAAGTTTTTAATTGATAACTAGTCACGTGACTAAGCAATGGAGTCAAAACTTTATCAGTGTTACTCAACAATGCAAAACTATTCCGGGTACAAAATTTTGTGTGAAATGATAAAATATTTATTACGGTATAAGTAAAATAAACATTTGTCACCGTGTTCTGGAAGCCAGCAACAATTGCTCATTTTGGCTACATTAAGTGACAAAAATACCTTTTAGCGCCTTTCTTGTATCTAAAACAAAACATTTTTGGTTGCTAATTGTTAAATTAAACTTCATTTTTCCTCTAATACGGACTTACTCTTCTTTCCCTCCACTGATATACTACACCTATCCCTAACCCTAAAAATAACACTAGACATAACCCTAACCCTAAACTTAATTCTTACCCTAAACCTAAACCTAACCCTAAACCCTAACCTAACCTTAGGGTTACAGATCGTACCTTAAAGTATAGCTTAGTGTTAGGGTTAAGTAATAATAACCGTAGCGTTACCCTTACTTAATTTTACCCTCAAAACTAGCGTAAAACCTAAATTGTAAGGGCAGCTT
>JAHPZR010016493.1:40000-45000 GCA_019787425.1 Platygyra sinensis | reverse complement strand
CCAAAGTAATGAAACGCCCATTAAGGTTTTTACTTAGCGTGAAAATTTCATTTCATTTATTAACTATTTAACCAACTTTTCATTTTCAGGAGTTTTATACATGCCAAAAATGTCAAATAGCCGATGGTTTTAAAGCTCTCTTTCGCTTTCATGCGGTATATTTGGCAATTCGTGTGAAAAAATTAAACCAAGTCGAGGAGGCAGAAAGTAGTGTAGTGTGGGCGCTGCTTATATACCCAGAGGTCCCTGCCTCAAGTCCGGCTCTGACCACTAAGCTGTGAGCTTGTTTCTCGGTAGACTCTATTTCAACTCCTCGGTCTTACTTGTAAATTGCCATCTTCTCCGTCTCCCTTTTTCTGGGATGTTTAAACCTATTCTGTTTAGCTGATATATTCAGTTTTTTTTAGTTGAATGCCTGTGAACTAGTGAAGTCTAGCTAAACACGCTGACCATTATAAGCTAAAGTATTTGCACATTTACTTTTTCTGGGAGAGGGGGACAGGAAGGATTATACGTACAGGCTAAAATATAACAAGTCACAATGTTCAAGGTATATATCTTAACAGGTTCTGCTGTAGTCACATACTTGGTTAATTGCAGTGATATTATTCTACGGTTGCATTATCCAAAATTAAGTTTACGTAACACTCGCCGCATTAACTCTTTATCCCACTGCAAGGACATGCTTCACCGCTCTCTCAAGTCAAAGGTTGTGTACAAAGCTAGCTGCTCAAGGGACTGTGATAACTTTTACATGGATGAAACGAAGCGTCGATTACATGACAGAAAAACTGAACATTTCAAAGCACCCACGAAGAGTTGTCAAGCATCAGCCATTGCGGATCATATTACTTCAACTGGACACAATATTAAATGGGACAATGTTTCAATTTTTACAAACCGGGAGTTCGGATGAATGTTCATTGTAGAATTAAGGAGACTTTATTGCTTAAGTATTTAAAATCTGCTTTAAACGAAAAGGTGGGTAGCGAGGAACTTTTTCTTTACTAGACTTTTATATATTTTCCAGCAGACTTAAAGTGCCACTGCGACGAAATTTTTCGAATTCATTGTTTTTGCATTTTCTGAATCTTTAAGTGGTAGTTACTCACCTGTCCAAGCCGTTTTGTCCAACAAGGGCGGGAAGATGTTTTTTTAAACGGTTTTTCCCGAGAAGTTTTTGTCCGCCATTATCAAATCATGTTCCTGCAACCCCATAAGGCCTTGCTGCTTTGTGACGTCATACTCCTAACCAACTTGGCTCACATGGCGAATTTTGTTATAACATCTTTATGTAGTTCGCAGTTAACTGGCTTCGCAACGTGAATCTAGCGCTCTATTCGAATCGAATCGTGCCCGATCGATGTGTAAGTACACAGATGCAGCAATAGATCAGATATGAATGCAGGTATTTCTGCTCATTTTTGTCTTTAATACAATTAAAAAGTGAGCGAAATAAGTGCTTGAAATTCGTGCACACTCACCGCGCGAACTTCAACCCGAGCGGAGTGTTTGTGGCGGGTGTCAATCCATTTCGCGCAGGAATGTTTTTCAAGAGCGTTTTGTATAGAAGGTTGTCGTCGTCAGCTTATTCTTGGCTCAATTCCTACAATATGGAAGATCGAGCCAGGGAAACAAACGACAACACTGCAAAGTAAGCCTTGTTTAATCTTATCTAAGCTTCAGTGTTGTGTCAGCCATGAAGTTTTTTCAGTTTTTCGTAGAAGTATCCTATATGTTAAGTTCCAGACTTCTCTGCGATTTGTAAATACATTTTCAAGTAACTCATCAAGTTTAGTATTGTTCATATCGTCGCGCTATTGTATTTTAGTTTTTTATCCCATCTGTTTATTCCAGTCATGTGGCACACTCGTAAGATTCTGGTTTACCGAAGAGCCTTTCAATGGTTTCCAAAATTTTCAAATCAACCGGAAATAATTTACTGTTTTTTTTCCCTCAAACACAGGTTTCTATATCTACTTTCCATATAGATCATAAATGAACTGTAACATTTCTCACAGTCACCGGAAGTTTCATCCCAGAAACTGGCCACTCGGTATTTTAATGGATTTTTAGATGTAGGCGCCCTTCACGTTATGTAATCTGGTAATTGCCGTTCTTTTCGCTGGATAGAGACAGTGTTGTGAGCGAAACTCGTTGTCGTTAGAGCGTTTTGCTGTGTACATTTCTGTTGACCTAAAATAAGCTCAAATGTCCCAGTTTTGTACCCATTGCGAAATCTGTTCGAATAAAATGGCAGTTTGAACTCAGTTTCCTGGTCCTCACCTTGTGCACCTTGATAATTATGCTGGACACACGCGTAATTTTACAGGTAATGTGGATTGTTGGGATTTTTAAGGGGGCAAGGTTAAAAGGTCAAAACTATACACCTAATTGCAACATTCAAGAAATGAGGGGTGGCAGTATCTTTACAATAATCCTGCACTGAGTTATCTATAGAGCTTTAAAAATTCCATGACTTGCCAGGCCTGGAAAAAGAAGATTTATAATTCCAGGACTTCCCATGTTTCATTACCCATGCAAACCCTTATCAGTGTTGCTTAATTCTTATTTCCCTTTATTTTTCTCCTTAAATTCATCCAGGCCTTGTTGATATTGCAATTAGATGTATTTTTAACAGGAGGACTAAACAGAAAACAGAGAATACTGTGACATTCTCTCATTTTTATCAATGAGTTCGATATTTCGGAATACAATCAGTCACACAGTCAGTGTTAACGTTATTGAGTTGCTGTGGTGTACTGTGGAGACCTTGAGTAGCATGCAGTACACTCCCAAGAAATATATTTAATTTCTGGTGCTTTAGCCAGTTGGAAGTTCTGATAGGATTTGTTCATTACTAGTCTATAAAAGCCAGTTTCATTGCTGATCTTTAAGGAAGAATATTACTACATGCAGCTGTAAGCAAAAGCACACCTTACATATTCTGCACCACATATTTTTGGCTACTGCAGCAATAGGGTTTAAAACAAAAGAAAAAATGAAGGGTTTACCACATTGACCACATTGTTCGCTGGAGGCAACACCACAGACACCTGAGACAGTGGGAAACCCCCCAAATTTGGAATTTTATAGGGGCAACAGCAGAGTCTGAAATCACCCCTTCCTAGCTGCCAGTGCTGCTAAAAAGTTCACATTGATAATCAGAATTTTCAACTGGCCATCAATGGGGGGATAACTCTATTCAGGGCTATGCCACTGTCATATATTTATCTCATTCCCAAATTAATGTTAATTTTGGCCAAAACAATTACACTGACAGAAAATTCAGACCCCTTTTGCCAATAGCAGACTTTTCATCTTGACTTCCATTACCATAAAGAGGAAAACTGTTGGCGACTGCACATCACTAGCTTGTGATGGAAAGGTTTCATTAAGTTGAAAGCTGTAGCCAAAGTGAGAAAAAGTTAATTTTAGACCCTAAACAGCCAAAAATATGTGGTGCAGAATATGTAAGGTGTGCTTTTGCTTACAGCTGCATGTAGTAATATTCTTCCTTAAAGATCAGCAATGAAACTGGCTTTTATAGACTAGTAATGAACAAATCCTATCAGAACTTCCAACTGGCTAAAGCACCAGAAATTAAATATATTTCTTGGGAGTGTACTGCATGCTACTCAAGGTCTCCACAGTACACCACAGCAACTCAATAACGTTAACACTGACTGTGTGACTGATTGTATTCCGAAATATCGAACTCATTGATAAAAATGAGAGAATGTCACAGTATTCTCTGTTTTCTGTTTAGTCCTCCTGTTAAAAATACATCTAATTGCAATATCAACAAGGCCTGGATGAATTTAAGGAGAAAAATAAAGGGAAATAAGAATTAAGCAACACTGATAAGGGTTTGCATGGGTAATGAAACATGGGAAGTCCTGGAATTATAAATCTTCTTTTTCCAGGCCTGGCAAGTCATGGAATTTTTAAAGCTCTATAGATAACTCAGTGCAGGATTATTTTAAAGATACTGCCACCCCTCATTTCTTGAATGTTGCAATTAGGTGTATAGTTTTGACCTTTTAACCTTGCCCCCTTAAAAATCCCAACAATCCACATTACCTGTAAAATTACGCGTGTGTCCAGCATAATTATCAAGGTGCACAAGGTGAGGACCAGGAAACTGAGTTCAAACTGCCATTTTATTCGAACAGATTTCGCAATGGGTACAAAACTGGGACATTTGAGCTTATTTTAGGTCAACAGAAATGTACACAGCAAAACGCTCTAACGACAACGAGTTTCGCTCACAACATTGTCTCTATCCAGCGAAAAGAACGGCAATTACCAGATTACATAACGTGAAGGGCGCCTACATCTAAAAATCCATTAAAATACCGAGTGGCCAGTTTCTGGGATGAAACTTCCGGTGACTGTGAGAAATGTTACAGTTCATTTATGATCTATATGGAAAGTAGATATAGAAACCTGTGTTTGAGGGAAAAAAAACAGTAAATTATTTCCGGTTGATTTGAAAATTTTGGAAACCATTGAAAGGCTCTTCGGTAAACCAGAATCTTACGAGTGTGCCACATGACTGGAATAAACAGATGGGATAAAAAACTAAAATACAATAGCGCGACGATATGAACAATACTAAACTTGATGAGTTACTTGAAAATGTATTTACAAATCGCAGAGAAGTCTGGAACTTAACATATAGGATACTTCTACGAAAAACTGAAAAAAACTTCATGGCTGACACAACACTGAAGCTTAGATAAGATTAAACAAGGCTTACTTTGCAGTGTTGTCGTTTGTTTCCCTGGCTCGATCTTCCATATTGTAGGAATTGAGCCAAGAATAAGCTGACGACGACAACCTTCTATACAAAACGCTCTTGAAAAACATTCCTGCGCGAAATGGATTGACACCCGCCACAAACACTCCGCTCGGGTTGAAGTTCGCGCGGTGAGTGTGCACGAATTTCAAGCACTTATTTCGCTCACTTTTTAATTGTATTAAAGACAAAAATGAGC
>JAHPZR010016493.1:27500-32500 GCA_019787425.1 Platygyra sinensis | reverse complement strand
CAGCACAATTTATAAGTCTCAAAGCAGGTCAAAACATTCCCACTTTCGTAGGCACGGTGCCTACTGCTTGTCATGTAACTCCCCAAAATACCATTTCTGTGCCCTTAAAGCGACCTGCTTTTAGACCTGATCTGTTTTGGCTTGACACAGTTGCCGAAACCAAGTTTCGATCTCCTGGCGCTTAACAGCACCCTTGGAACCGCCAACTGCCGCAGACATTCAGTTCTTCGAAGGCTGCACGTCAAGTTACCGATCGCCAGACTTAAATGATGTCCTTTGACCACCAAAACAGCTATTTAGAAGACATTCTGCCACTTACACTCAAACAAGCTTTCGATACCTGGCAGAATCGAACTTCTTCAATCGATATATCCACATCGATGCTACTACGTCATGTGTGTCTATTTCTCAGACCCAGACTGCTCGGGTAAGACTGGGGAAGGCGACTCATGGTCGTAAAGGCAGTAAGAGAGAGGCAATTGCTCTAAACAAAGGTCCACTTAAGTGTCATTGTCAGAGAAAACCGGGCAGAACCAAAAGATCGAGGTCGGCCGTTTACCTTCATCTTTTCACAGTATAAAAGCTATCCGAAAAGATTAACAACCATGATATTTGCCGAGGTAGGCGTTCGTTTTTCTTCGAGATATCACCTCATCATGATTTGGCCTCTCAAGAGGTCTAAAATGGCCGAAATTTCGGCCAACTTTAGGTGAGCCTAAAAGATACTTCGTACATATTCCAGAAACTCTTATTTTCGTGCGATAATATTTGGCCCCTTATTAATTGACTGAGATATATTTGAATTTTTTCACTTTAATTCTACGGTTTTCACGAGGTGCCAAATATCATCGCCGAATCGTTGAGGAGCGTGACCTAAATTTTAGCCATTTTCAGCGAGTCGTTTTTCAAAAGTGCGGCAGTTTATTTCCACAAAAAGACGATTTTCTGATAGTCTTTTACACTGATATCATTATCCAGTTTAGTTAAAATTGGTATCTACAAGCAAATCGGAGTAATTGGCCTCGCAAATACCAAAAAATAATCATTGGTCAGGCATATTTCCCGCCAAATGTTTAGCGAAGAATATCACCTTATTCTGACTTTCTGCGCTTGTTACCCATGATTTGCTGAAAGATCTCCACAAAATAGTTAGCTGGACTGCAAAATAGAATATTTAAGCTGTGACATCGGGATTAACTTATTCAAACTCGCCAAATTTATGCCATTATCAAGACTAAATTTTCCCGCGAAAATTCAATTTTTAACGTCACGCTGCAAAAACAAACTGGATCCTCAGTTCGCTGCCTATTTTTGTTTTTATGTAGAGCAAACTGCAAGTTAACAGTAAGCGAAGCTTCACCCAAAATTTAATTTTGGGACTACTGCAAACGTCTTGTTTACATCGATTTTCTCGTTTTCGGAAGGCGTGACGCGTTACAGATCGATTAAAAGGTTAGACGACTGGGCCGCAATTTCGATCTCACTTGAAGGTTTTTCCATGGTTTTGAAAACATTAACTATTTTTTTCGGAGTAGAAAATCGCCTAGCAGTGCGTCAAAGTTAGATAAGAAAGTCAGGAATTCGGAATTTTTAAAGAAGTTTAAAGCTAAAATCCGAAAAATAGATCTAGTTCGGATGATGTAAGATAATTGTACAAGCATCCTAAAGGGCGGTAATTATGGAATCAAGGATTTTACTCATGGATTGAAAATAGTGGTTTTGGGAGGGGATTAGCTTTCAACCTTTGGTTTTAAGGATGCTATAGCTAGCATGGATTTATGGGATACTGATATGTTAAGATATTTTTTTAGGAACTAGTTTTAAAATACAGCATATTTTAATGGTTATTACTAAAAATTAGTATTTTGGATCTTTTTAACTTTTAATTCACTAGTAGTTAGGTGTCTCCTAGGCGTTAGGTGTTACGTATATGTAAGCTAGATCTACCGGACACATTAATAAAGTTATTAATTGATTATTGATTGATTGATTGATTGATTGATTGATTCGTTGGATGGTTGGTGGTGGGTCAGTTTTTCTTCAGTTATTAGCATGCAAACGAGATGATGGAGGAAAGACGTCAGAAGTGGTGTCTATTTAGTGCAGCTGAATTTAAGTAATGATGAAACAGGATACGACGTAACTTACGAAAGAATCATAGAAGACAGACCACTGGGATAATACGTGTTATCATTGCTAGATCAGGATTTCCAGCCTGGTACTTAACAAGAAGATCTTGCTTGCGTTCAGTTTTGTCGTTTATATGATCGTCGCAGGTTTGTACACCGACGGTCTTATATTCCGCTCTGAAACTTTTACTTTCAACGAAAGTAATTTCTAGTTGCTCTTGTCAATATTCACCACAAAACCGCTTTAATGCAATGAAATTACACCATATTAGTGTTGATAATTTCTTGTTTATTTTACTGCTACTATTGACAACTGTTTAAAAGCGCATAAAGAACGAGATTGCATGTTTGTGATCCTTGAATGTAAACTTGGATTACATTTTCCACGGATCGTACTGAAATCCTTGGTTGCGAGATGCTTCCCCGACATGAAAAAAAAATTCTTGTGGAGGGAAATTAATTTTGCAAGGGGGTGGAAGAAAAATGTGTTGTCCTAGACGATATTCAATTCCATTTAGTTTTCTAACCAGTAATTAACCTTTAAAATTTCTTGTTTTGCTGCTGGTGCTGTTTCGAGGTGTTCTTTGCAGCAAAACAAGGAAAAATAAGTAGGGAGCATTATATGTGGTTTTTAAGAAAAAAAAAACTGTCTTGACAAGGTTTTTATTGACAGACGACCCCCATCAGATGGACCTGTAACGTGATGTCCGTTAAAAAAAAACACAAAACTAAACACAGCATTCAACGAAGGAAAATCGTACATGTATGCAGCGCTACAGTCAAGTTGATTGAAGCTTGGGGCTTTTTAAGACTTCGATAAGTAAACGCAACTTATAACATCTCGTCTGGCAAAATTTCAGTTAAATAGGATAATTTGATTCCAGGGTGGGTTACTTTCAAATATGTAGTTTTCTTACCCTACTGGTAAACACTGCCAAATTTACTCAAAAGCAACAAGCTCAGTCTAGATGTTATCTCAGAGTCAAATTGTACCTCTTTTGAAAGAGCAATTCCTCAGAATAATAAAGGATACTTGATCAGCTTGAAAAGCTCTAAAATGAAAAAGCATGTGTTAAGTCATCATTCGCCGGCGCACGATAATTAAAAGAAAAAAAGAGTTAAGGTTTAAATAGGGTGGTTTTTATTTTTGACATTTACATGTAACTACCCAGACCTCAGACCCGTAAAATTTAGACCCTCTGGATGTATCAAAAACTCACACTCGAAAAACCCTTTTTCTGCATGTTAGGAAAGCTCAGGACGCGAAAATTATGACAACATTTTACAGAACGTGCTTACCAAGTATTGTTTTTAGGAGTCCTGTTTACTGTTCGTCGATACAATGTCATAGGCAGAATTTCCAGAGAGAGGGAGAAAAACATCTCGAGGTGATAAGCCTGCAGCGCAGGCGTAATTTTTTTGCGTATTTAGGCGAACAGAGGTGAAAATACGCCAAAAATATTACGCCTGTTCCGTATATGTAGGCTAAAGGTGATAGATTCCTCTGCTCAGATCACGGAAATACTATCCAGCATTCGAATGATTGTTTGGTTGCTTTATCAGTATAAATCAAATTTATCAAATTTATTTTATGCTTAGTAGCCATTTGAGCCAAGTTTAGTTACAATGGCGCAAGGTGCCTTGCGTGACGTTTCGGATATTTTTTTTTTTACCGTGGATCCTCAGTGCTTCGATTAATTCTGCTAAATTCAGAAGAGATTTACGGGTCTGAGTTCTCGAGACACCTTAAAAGCCTTTGAATCAGCAAAACACTATCTCAAGCTTTATAGCAAGTGGTCGCAGGTCAATTGCGTGCGCGGGCTAACAAAGGAAGGAAATGAAACAAAAAACCAGACGGTATACAAACCTGCGACGATACAAACGACAAGAACGTAAGAAAGATGGTGAGCCAGCAAAGATTACACGTATTGAGATGTTTATGTAAGTGGTCTGTCCTTTATGATCATTTCGTTGGCCGGATATAACAGGGAAGTTTCGTCGTAACCTATGTTTCCTCATTGTTTACATCCAGCTACACCATGCAAATTAGACACCACCTCTGCCGTCTGTCCTCCACTATCTCGTTTGCATGCTAATAATTGAAGAAAAACTGACCCACCACCCGCACTGCTAGGCGACTTTTCAGATCCGAAAAAACAGTTAATGTTTTCAAAACCATGGAGAAACCTTCAAGTGAAGCCCCGGCCAAACGATCGCAACATGCCAACGCAACATATCGCAACATTGTTGGGCGCAACATGTTGCATGCGTTTGGCCACCCTGTTGTGACATGTTGCGATGTTTTGGGTGTTGTTGGCTCAAATTTGGCCATTTTCAAACTTGAGCCAACAACACCCAACATGTCGCAACACATCGCAACAGGGTGGCCAAACGCACGCAACATGTTGCGCCCAACAAAGTTGCGATATGTTGCGTTGGCATGTTGCGATCGTTTGGCCGGGGCTCAGAGGAGGTTGGACACGGTCTGAAAGGCATCATGGTTAGTCGTATTAGCGAATCATGAACGCTCTTTTATCGTGGGCATGAAATCAACATGGCGGGCTTCTAAGAAGAAGTGAGTATCAATATTGATCATTTTTACCTACTTGTTTTTAGCTTTGCGATTTCAAACCCACAGGACAAGTTCGAGTTAGTACTGGGCTAGTTGCTGGAAACTTCTTGACTCGATACTTGATTTCTAAGACAAGTTAGGACTTGACTTCGGTGCTTCACTGTTGGCCTTTGTTACGCTTCGTGAAATTGGAGTTGATGTTACATTTTGTCGATTTCTCTCCAAACCCAAACTTGTCAGACTTCAAAATTAATATCCATTCCAAAGTAAGTTAATTTCCTAATAGAAAATGATCAGGC
>JAHPZR010016493.1:0-15000 GCA_019787425.1 Platygyra sinensis | reverse complement strand
GCTGAAAAGTTGCATCGGACTTGGTCGGGTCGGGGAGGGTGAGGTAAAGGCTGAGTTCAAAAGCCGGGACATTGAAGTACCATCTAAACGCTTTAGTTCGTCATTTTATGGGATATCCTTAACTATTTATCCATCCTGCTATATAAATGCAGTTAAACTGATAACGCTTTAATATTTTCTTGCATCGAATCAAATACTCTTTCAAAGTTTCCTATTGAAATTTTAACGTCCGGGCTAAACCATTTTTCCAAAACAAATTTCAAGAGAATATTTGCCAAATGACATTATAAAGACAGATTCGAGATTAATGGTGATATATTCTAATTGGTATTAAAGCTGTTTCATATCTGAGAAAGCTGTCCAGAGGACATAGCGATTTCTTTGTCAACTTGTAAACAGCCAGGAATGGCCAAGGCCTGATTTTTATCCTGTATATTTTACACAGTGATATTTGTAGTCCTTCACTTGTCCATTCATCTGTTCGCTCGTTTAATCTATTCATTCATTTGCCCGTAGTCCTTTTCTCATTCCTTCCTTTCTTCCTTCCTTCCGTCTTTCATCCAACCCACAATCAATTCTCCTAATAACCTCTTGCTCACCGATTAACACACCCTGGCAGTAAGCATTGTAACATATCAATTGATATGTTACTTCTTTTTACACCTTACATATTTGATTGCAGATACACTATATAACATTCTCCATCCCTAAAGTTACATACTGATGAAGTAAAAGGCCTCAGAACTTTTGGCTAACTTTAAAAGATTTCTATAGGTATCTTTCAGAGCTACCTTAAATTTTCGAAAAATTAAGATGGCAAAGTTGAGTCTTTTCGTGCTTTTCAAAAATTGATAATGTAAAAACAAATCACCGTGCCGTTTTTGAATTATAAGCCCCTAAAGCCAGGCTCTAATTAAGGGTGTTTTTGGCAGGTCATGCTGTTGCTATGGTAAATTATTGTGTCACGAAAATGATAACAACGTGTTCACCAATAGTTAGGCAGTATTTTGATGGCATGACTGTAGCATCAAGTAATAAAGAGTGGTTATAACGACCCATTAAATTGTAAGTGTTTGAAACTGATTTTATTCACCTTAATGTAAGGCACCTACTTGGTCACATTTGCTCACTACTTTCTGAGCCTTGAATATTTCCTTGTCTTCACAACATTTCTTCTCCTCGTTACCTCCAGTGCCTCGGTTTCGATTGATCTAGAGAATATTCAACACGATTAGGTCATAAATTACCCGCAAGGTAATGGTCTTATCGTGGAAGAAATTAAGTTTCAAGATGAGGGCTGAACTTTATCGACTGGAAATCTTGTTATATTTAGAACCCAACACAGCCTACTTGAGAGACATCTAGCCATTGAAAATCCTCTAGTTGGGTGTTAATCTGTGAGCTTTGATAGATTGGCAAGAGCTTCTCATAACTAAATGTTAAAAAAACTGTATCTATCCTTTTCAAAATGTCAGCCTCGGCTTTATTCTTAAAATATTCTTAAAATTTCGCAAATTTCAGCCTCGATATTCTTATAAAATATATTCTTATAAAAAGAGGGTGTATTTTGAGTCTTATAGCAGCAGGCCAAGTAAATCAACCCCACCCCCTTCCCATTCCCCCTCTTAGCTCAAGGTCTGGATCCGCCCTGGCTTTCATTTGAAAATGCGCCAATGCTTGCAGATTTGTTCATCTTGTGAAAGAAAAAAAAAACTGTGCTGTGCCGCCTTAATTTCGTGATTTAATCATTTGTTGTTTTTGCTTCCTAAATAAAATATATTTGAGACCATTTTAAATAAAACCAAATGCCATGTGAAATGAGTACTCTCGAGGTGCCTCTCTCCACTCAGGTGTATAAATGGGTACCGGCGAAATTAATGCCTGGGGTAACCCTGCGATGGACTAGCCTCCCATCCAGGGGAGAGTAGAAATACTCCCAGTCGCTTCATGCTACAGAAACCGGGATAAGCTCCGGCCTGGTGGGCCACAGTTGGCTCGCATGCAGACTTTTACCTTTTTTTCTACCTTGTGAAATACGGCGTTACCCTTGTAATGTGAAACCGGGAGAAAGTAACATAACGACATTAACATGTGACCTCTCACACCGCAAAGGTCACTCGATTTTTTTATTCAGTGAACGGGGACTGCGTTATTTACCCATAAGTGGATATGAACTACACAGATATGAGAGACTGATTTGCTTCCTTTTGAAGTGTGTATTTTTAAAGGACTCTCGACTAAGCAATACGATGAAAAGATCCACACTTGCGTGTGCGACAGCAAATGTAAACATTGTCGACCTTGTCGAATTTTATGGCCGTTTATGCTCGCTGTGTTACTGGAAATATTTTGAGAACAACTCAAAAGGACACTGGGAAGTTAAAATAGTTTCTATAGCGGCAGAAGGAGCGTAAATGACGGTGAGTCGTTGCTTCCTGTTTTAATCCGTTGACTTCCAAAGAGCAACCTCGTGATTTGCATAAAGGTGAACTCGCTTACATGCTGTAACATTTTATTTTACTGACGGGGAGCATTTTAATTCCCAGAGCTATAACTTTTCTGGTAAAAAAACCAATAACCAAGGTTTCCTAAAATATAAATATTTTGACCAAATGATATATACCAGCGGCCATTTATCCTAGTCAAAGTTGGCCCTTATTTGTTCCTTGCCAAGTGACACAAATGGCGGCTGTACAAATACCCTTCGTTAAAAAGCTGTAAAGAAAACTTCAAGAAACGTACTACACGATTTTAAAGTATAAGAATAAAATAACAATTGTGCCAAGTTTCGTTTTCATAGGATTTTTTTTACGCCCCTGATGTTTTCGTAAAGAAGCGTGAAATTTGAAGATTTTAAGTTGCGAAAACCGCCATTATATGCAAATTTGGAACTTTCTTAGATTTTGGCCGCAGAATAAATCGTTGGAACTTTAAATTATTTTTCCTTGAATAAGTTCATCCAAAGGTATGTTTTGGTGAAAAGAAAGAAAAATCGATTTTTCGCCAGTGTCTTCCGATTCTCGACATTCTCAGAAAATTACTCTTAAAGGAGTTTCGCCATTTTGCTCTTAGTGTTTTTCTGATCACCAAAAATAACACAATCTCGTCCCCAGGTTTTTTTGGTCAAAGGTTCAATAATCTGCAGCGGACTGCACTTTTGACATCATTTTGACGTCATCGGTTTAATAATCTGCAGGAGGCTGTACTTTTGACGTCATTGGTTCAACAGCTTGTTATGGTGAATTATGCGTGTGGTTTTAACCAATAAGAAACGGGGAAATATTAATAATGTTATTAGATAGTTATAATTAATTAATCAATTATTAATTAATTTTTGATATTTTCTTTTCATATTGGCAATCAAGCTTGACTTCTGGGCACCCTAGCTTACAAGGTTGGTTCCTGAAGGGTTTCCGTAGCTTTTATTCTTAGAGCACAGCCTTGCTGTTCCTGTCAGTCACAAATTGAATAGTGTACACATGGGCAGCCTGGATTAAAACATCAAAGATTTTCAAAGCAGCCATAGTCAGGTGAGATATTTCTAAAGGAATATAGATTTAAGGTCCTTATGATTGCTTATGGGTACTGATGTTTACTGTAACCAGTATATCTTGCTGAGTGTAGAAAACAGGTGGCTACACCACTCAGTGTTATGACAGAGATATTAAAGTGTGAATGTTCTACTAGACAAATACTGTACATCCTGGAACAAATTAATTCATCATGGATGCAGCTTCTGAGAGTTCATCAATATTGATGGAACATACATGTACAGCTGTACACTTTACATACACATGTTAAAGAGTTCAATAATTTACTACTATGTTTGGGTTCTCTGTATTTACAGATGCAACTTGATGCAATCAAATTGATCGAGTTGAACACACTGACTTGGAAGTTCAGTTCTGCATTCCATCCTGTGTGTAGTAATATCATAGATGCACAACATAATGTGACAGATACACTGTATTACATTTTAAAGCAAAGATCACATTAACTTATCATTTAAAGTCCCTGTTAAATGAATCATTTTTTCCTCGAGATAATTTAGTTATGTTTTTTTTTTTAAATAAAAATTTTGCTTTTTGGCTTAAAATGATATTTACTGTTCTTGGTTTATGGTGCTTTTAAATCAATTTTGTGATAATCTGTATTGGGCATGGCATAAATTACCGGTAATATTTTGCCAACAGGAAAGTAGAACTTTGTCGTAAGCAAAGTTACAGGATTACTATTTTTGTAGAAAGACAAGGTTGAGAAATTTGTGACATTCCACAGACAGCCTTGGCATTTGCAACATTCAATAAGGTTAATTTGTTCCTTGTGTTGTACAATTAGTGTTCTCTAATTTATAAATTATTTCAATCTGTCATTTAAATGATTGCCTTATATTGCCATGTTCAGCTTTGATCCATGAAGGATATTGATGTATTGTTTCCTCATTTTGCTGTAAATTATTGGCAACTGATTTGTCAATCGAAACATATCTTGGATATGTTGGGCTCTTCTGAGAAATGTAACTATGCCTCATAACCTTTGAGTGCATTTGGTTGTGTAGTGCAGACGTAATAGTTGTACATAACATAACTTAGTCTTAGCGTACTTACAGTTTTTGGTGTAATTTAATCACAGCAAAATTATTGAATCGAACCCAATAACAGCTCCTGTAGTCCAAAATCTCAGTCGAGAAAAAGAACAACTCACATTGAAATTAAACAATAAAAATATTTTCTTAGAAGCCTATGCAAGTATTCATGATCAGCAACGAAATATCATATTTGCCGTTCATGCTAGAGTGATGTTGCTTATACTTACATGTATACCTTGAGAAATGGCGCAAACCCTTCCAGCAAGAGGAGACTCCATACAAAAGTGAAAATGGTTAACTGTTTCTTTGGGGATCAAGTTAGAAAACAAAACTTTTCAACTTTTTACAGGCGTATACTAGAGATTTAGGGACTATTTTCATCATCACATCATCTTACACCTCGATTTGCTGACGCTATCCTACTGTAAATCGGGCTGAAACTAAAATCGCTTGTAATTTACCTTACATATATGTTGGATTATTTTCATTAGTAACAGCATTCCAAATAATTACTGGTAGCTCCGCTTTTAGGCTTGGCTAAATCTATATCATTATTTTTGTCGATAAAGAAAATCATGTTGCGTGACACCAACTAGACGAGTATGAAACCAAAATAAATAACAAAACAGAATGCTGCATCTTTCCTTCTAAAAGAGTTCCTGCCTTGATTCAATGAAAAATATGTAGCTTAGTAGGGCGCAGAAAAGAATGGGTATTTTTCTGCACCTTTGTTTCACCACAGTTTGCTTGCAGTTAGCTTGCTTGCGGTTAGTTTCACTCCATTTTGCTTGCGGTTAGCTTTCATTTTTTATGTTTGGGTAACTCGATATTAATTTATAATACTGTTCATTGTGTGTAGTTTAAATTTTGTGAGCTCTGGCAGCTAGGTGCTCGGTGGTACAGTGGCAAGAGAGGTCACATATGCCAGGGTTCGATGCACAGTCAGCACAAATTTAAGTAGTTCTTTTTCGCCTTAAAAAAAAAAAAGTTATTAAATTTTAAGTCTAATTTAGTTGATATTGTGTTTCGTGTAGGAAGTCACCCTCATTCTGCACCCGCAAGGTAGAAACTTTAAAAGTCAGGCACAGTTTTCTGAAAGAACTGGCGATTGCTAAGACTGCTAAGTATATTTGAACTACTAGTGAAACAAATTTGGCTTAACTATTGTCAATCCAGATTTTCCCTAGGATTTGGCGAGAAACTCAATAATCCGGCACAACTTAAGTTCTACATGCAATTTTTCCATACAATTTGTCTCCAAAATCACACAATGCTATTTTTTTGCGCCCTGCTAGAAAGCCAACTAACTTGGAGGTTAGATATTTAATTTAAGTTACCAAAAGTCTTATCTTCAAAAAAAAAATTGGAGATCAAACAAATTTTGTGCGAAGCTTTGAGTCTAAAAACATTTTCGTACTTGGTTCGTTTCATTGCAATATTTGTTTTACTGCAATGCCCTAAATAATAACAGCAGAAGCCACATGCAGTCATTGACTGCCTATTTTTTTTGTCAGCACCGCAATCGGTTCCAGTGTGATCTCAGGAGAAAGTTTCGAGTATGAGCTTACTTGGCTGGCTTTCAAGAGTATATTTCGAGAACCGACCCTCTTAAGCTCGATTACCAGTCGCTTTTCGGGAAATGAGCCCGCGCTCCTCCCCCGAATGCACGGCTGGACGCGTGAGGATTCTTTTGTTAGTCTTAACCAATCAGATAACCTCCCGCAGATTTTTGTCGGGCATAAATTATCTCGCCAGTTTGGATTGCGGCCCGTGATGGTGGACAATCTAGAATTGATAAATGATATACAAGAGGACTTCAGGGACAATTAATATCGAAAGTTTAAAAATTCACAACTAAAAACGCTAGAAAGGTTTGTCAATAGCCAAGATGTTTTCATTTTTCAGCCTACGTATTACTCTTTCGGTCTCGGACTGTCAGATAACAAAGTCAACAAAGAGTCAGATTAAGCTAGACGTTGAGCTTAAGAGACGAACCAGTCAGGCAAATAGAAGTATTACGATTTATAAGGATATCGACACCAGTCTTAAGCGAACCCGACAAAATCATTTTTTTTAAGTGAGCTACATCGTGGGTAAAACAAACCGACTAGCAAAACATACGTGAAAAATTGCAGCAGAAACCATGCAGACCAACACAGATCTTGACATGCATGACCAGTTTGCTAAACCACAGTCGAACGGTGCTCCTTTACTCAAAAAACGAACTCTTTCATAGAATACAGCATTCGTGCAGCAATAATGTAAAACAAAATAGGTTGGAAAGGCCAAAATAAAAAAAAAAAATAGAACGGCAAATGCACGAATGTTTAGAGCCGTAGGTTGTAATCAGACAACGTTTCCGGCGACCAGGAGCACCGCATGAATTAAATTATGAATTGATGTCACAGACATGGTTTCCCGCTCACGCGTTCAGCCGTTCTTCTCGAGGAAAGTAGACCAGACACGAGAGAGCGGCGGAAATCGAGCCTGCGACCCTCTGGTAAAAAGATTGACATCTTTGTATGCTAGATGAACGTACAAGGCGCGATACTTGCCAAACCTTTCTTCGCAAAACACCACATTCTGTCACGAGCGAGCAATGTCGCGTTCTCGTCCCCAGTTTCCGCGGTCTACGCAAGGCGCCTTAAACTATGACCCCCCTTACGGCGACAAAGAACGGTTTGCATTTTCTGAGTGGGGCTTTCCTACGGAAGCCTGAGTAATTAGCACGAAGTATCCCGTGAAGGACTACACCACTGTCCTTTAAAACAGAGTAACCGTGAAATCCATTATGATCAAAGGCTTAAGCAACATCAAATTATTCAAATATTTTTTTTGGGAAACGTCTTACCGATCGCCTCCTGCGTCGTAACCACTGCAACAGATCACCAAACGGAACGTACTCTATCACTAGGAACTTGTGCTCCTGCAAAGTGCAACAACCAACCAAGGATACGATATTCTGGTGTGAGCCCAACAGCTTCATCGACTTTATCTCATGTAAGAACTCTTGTTTCTGGTCTTCGCTTGAATCATCTAAAACACAAATGACTAGATAAATTCCTATTTACTACGATTAGAAGATTTTAAAACCAGATTTGACAATCAATCGGCCATCTATTAGGCTTTGCTTCAGTCATGGTCTGAGTACATTCCGACAGGAAATTTAACTGGGTTTCATACTTAGGACCACCTGCTGTCCAATTAAGAGACAATGGGACAGAAAAACAACATTTGACGGCTGATTTGTTTAATGATATCAACAATATATAGGAAAATGGCTTGTGTCCTAACGTCACCTTAAGATTATGACAGTGAAGATAGAGCTTGCGATCTCATTGCAAAAGGCCAAGTACGATCGATCTGAAAAGGGTTAAGTATCTGCATATCACCGAGAATGTAAATCTCTTTCTGGTGA
Organism: Platygyra sinensis; assembly: GCA_019787425.1. Classification (NCBI taxonomy): domain Eukaryota; kingdom Metazoa; phylum Cnidaria; class Anthozoa; order Scleractinia; family Merulinidae; genus Platygyra; species Platygyra sinensis. The sequence continues at coordinate 6,994 of JAHPZR010016493.1, read as the reverse complement.
ATTTTAATGAGACTAGACCTACCCAAGTTGTGTAACGATTTACCCTTTTATTTATGATTTTGCATGATGATTGCAATTACCTTGCAGTTCTTTGACAGCAACCACCTGGCATGGCTCCTCGGGTTTCAGTGGTTTTTCAGTATCAAACACTTCTATTCCAACTCGTCTCTTTAGCGTTGCTTTGTAAACCACACCAAACGCTCCTCGGCCCAGCTCTTCCTCATGTTCTATTTGCTCGGGAAGAAGTTCCCACTTGTCAAACGGGATAATTTCGCGAGCTGAACGAGATGACTGCGCAACGACGGGGAAATAGTTTAGGCACAAAAATAGTTAAAATCTTGCACTAAAATCTTGCTGTTTGAAAGGTGGACGTCTTAGAGCTTGGTGATGAAAAGCAGCCATTCTGCCTATAAGTTGAAAATTCGGCAATGGTAAAGACTGCAGTTAAGCATAGATCATAAAAGCTATCTCGGCTTCCTAGCGAGAGTTGCTGTTAATTCTTCTAGAAGACGTGCCAATGCAGGCTACCTCCACACATTTGCTCACGTTGAGCAGACACTGTGGCGTCACCTATTAATATACTGAGGTGGAGAGATTTCCAAAATGGATAAAGACACAGTGACCCCACCCAACGCACCAACTTGGACCACCAGTAACGCTTAGTTAGTTGGGTGTAGTGTGAAAACCAGAGGGGTAAAAGGCCGCCCCCTGGTGAAAACCGGTGAGCCAAACAAGGAGAGAGGGGCTTGGCGCGCGGAGCGAAAGCCGCACCACAATCCTCCCTCCTTACGCCTCAACCTGTACCGCTAACTGTAAAATTCTAAAATGTTCAGAATCTACAAACGAATCAAGAGACCATGATGTAAGAGAACACATCCCCCGTACATGGGCCTCTTCCATTGATAATCTTTTTTAATTCAATCTAATTTTGGCGCTTGGTCAAACTGCGAGGCTATTTTAGGAAATACACCTGATTGGCCAATTTAAATGGCGCAATGACATTGAGGTATAATTTTAATCGTTAATCAAATGTGCAAAAAAACTAATGCGCCGTGATTTTCGAAGCGCATTTCGTAAGGTCAGAGGAAGAATAATTCTAACTGTCTGGCGCTTTGAAACAGCTTTCTAAAGAGATATTTTCTCTCTTTAGGCCGTTCAGTACTTTTCCAGAAACGACTTTAGAGCGTGTTATCAATGCAATTCTTGTCAGCAACTAGAGCGCCTAATGTGATCAAGTCATGCAGAGAAATAACAAGACTAATTTCCGAAGTAAAAATCAGGATAAACACATATGCCTAGAAGTTAATTTTCCTGCCCAGCACTTTCAAGAGGCTTTCCAGGTAGATCTCTCTCGATCCAAACGATGTTTTAGTTCCAGAAAAGCATCTTTTTGGTCGCAAACATCCAAACTGGTAAATATTACACACCAATTTCGAAATTATCAAAATTAAATATGCAACCATTTGCACCGGGATTTTCGGACCGAAAGTTCTAACAAACGGGAATTCGAAACAAGTATTCCGCTGCTCTGCCCTTTGAATAACTTTTCGAAACAGATGTTTTCCCATTTAATACGTTCAGCACTTTTCGAGAAACGACTGTCGTGCGTGTTTATTGGAATGCAATTCTAGTCAGCAGCCGTGGCATGGCGCCTTGGGAATAAGTCAGGCAGAGAAATCACAAGACAAAGATTTGCACTGTTTTTTTTCGGAGCTAAAGTTCTAACAAACGCGAAACACAAAGCATTGGAAATCATTTTCAGAGCTGGGCAGGAAATTTATACGTGCTTCTCCGAAGCCGTAAGGTAGATGTAGCATCATTCCCCAGCATGAATAATGAATGATTAACTCGTGCCAAGACTCTAATTTCTAACCTGCTTGATTCAAGTCGTTTCTCGGAAAGCGCCGAAAGGATTGAAGCGAAAAGCATATTTTTTTAAAGGTATTTCAGGCCCCGTCCACACTACGCCGGAGGAATTAAACGGAGGTTTCACTCTAAAAACGCATCAAATGGTTTTCGTCCACACTACGCCGGAGAAATTTGAAAACGCAACAATCACTGGCGGCAGAAACGCTTAAGTGCACCATTTCGGCCGCCATTTTGGATTTGTGTTTGAGGAAGACACGGGCAGACAAATTACCTGATTATCGTGACGTCATCGTTTTTGGAAAGCTCCGTTTTCTAAATGTTTTCCGTCCCCACTAAAACGCAAAGCTCCGTTTTCAAATTCCTCCTTTTTCAAGAGCGTTTCCGAAAAGCTCCAGTTTTGGAAAATTTCTCCGGCATAGTGTGGACGGAAGGCCTAACCGGAGAAATAAAGCTCCGTTTCCAAATTCCTCCGGTCTAGTGTGGACGGGGCCTAAAATACCTTTCGAAAGAGATGCTTTTCGCTTCAATCCTTTCGGTGCTTCCCGAGAAACGACTTGAATCAAGCAGCTTAGAAATTCGAGTCTTGGCAAGTGTTAATCATTCATTATTCATGCTAACGAATGACGCGACTTCTATCTTACGGCTTCGGAGAAGCAGGCATAAATTTCCTGCCCAGCTCTGAAAATGATTTCTAATGCTAACAGTGCGGCAATTCAAAACACACTGATTTTCTTTTTCTCTTAGCCCGCTAAATTTTCAGTTTCTTAGTTAGATGGACACAACATGATGACCGTTAGCCATTGTCTGTACGTTGATGGGACCTAGACCTTTGACAGCGTAAGGCGAAGCCTAAAATAGATTGAAAAAGATTATCATAAGGCACGGGGATGTGTTCTCTCACCTGATTTTCTCTTGAATGAATTTATTACGTTTTATCGTAGGTAGTTTAACAGCAACAGTGAATAACCTTTTGATTCTCTTGTGATGAGACCGTCTGTAGCACCAGAAACCTAGAATGAAACATAGCACCAGCAGCAGAATGAAGGCGATACCAGATGCGATGTAAATCATCCTTCCTTTGAAGGTCGCAACCTCGTTCCCAGGGTCTTCACCTTGACCAGCTTTACCTTTTGTGGGCACTGAAAACGGATAACTAACTCACATCTTAGAGAGTCTGGGAGTTTAAGTAATGATTGAGGATTAAAACCAAAAATAAGTGGATGATCAAAATTCCAAAGGTTAGCGAACTTGAAGGAACCTGTAATTCTAATTTGTAAAATCCACTTTTTTTCAAAGTTGAACACGCATATCTTCCTAAATTAAATTTACAATAAGTAAGACTTGTGTTATAATTTTGAATGATATAGAAAGATGTACGTTGACAAGAAATATATATATTAAGAGAAACAGTTTTTGGCAATTTCTTAGGGTTTTGTTAACACTACACTACGAGGTTCAGTTGAGAATTACCCCTCGACAAATTGTTTTTATAAATACTTGACTCACTCAAATGAACAAAAGTTTACATTACAATTTACTTAATCATCTGTTCAAGAGAAAATAAGTGGGCAGAGAGGGACAATAAGGGCGTTGGCTGGGATACGTCGATTCCACTAAAGTTATATTTAATTTTCGACAGAAAAGGAAGTGTATTTCCTTAGACGTCCGCATCAGTGATACCTTTCCTGTTGATCAGGCAATTTTGAAAGGACAGTCTGCGTGGAAATATGTTTTGTCAGTTGAAGCGCCTAAAGAGTTACAATCTCTTTGGAATGAAAACGCTAAGTGCATGAAGAAATATTAAAGTTTGTCCCCTTAGAAAACAGCGATGACAGCAAGAAAAGATTCATTTGCTTTCATTTGCATATAAGCAACACGCAGAGAAGGATCCTATTGTTCGATATTGTAACATAACATGAAATACTGTTTCAATCTGTATCGATCCTGATACCTCTAAACAACGCAAGAAAGCTAAGCAAACCGAAGAAAACTATTTTGGATCCCACGGCAAAACTATTTTTACACCCAGCGACAAAATTGCTCTCAACCCTTCGACAGGAGTAATCCGGCCGAGCAGCGAAACAAATCAGAGAGTAGCTAATATATTTTAAATGCAGAAACCAAAGTAACTCGAAGCCTAGCGATTTGCGACAGAAACCAATTAGAATACTATCGGTCTTCAACGAAGCAATTTTCGGCAATCATGCGACAGAAGTTTATTTGAACCTTAACAGCGTGGATAAACAATTCGAACTGTGGCGATAAGCCTAGAAAATAACTCAGCACAACAACAGTTCGGAGCAAGGTGATCAGGATCAGAAATAATGTCGAATGGCGGTACAGTGACAAAATAGCTCTCAGTGAAGCGACCAGTGTACATAAATAATTTAAATTTTGAATACGAGATCAAAAACATTGGAGAGTAGCGCTCGGAAATAAATTTTGAATGCTGGTACAGCAATAAGCAACTGAGAAGCATGGCGATCATGAGAATGTAACAACAAAAATAGTACGTTGCGAATAGTGAACACGACAAACAGCTCGATCCTGTAGCTTGAGAGCGGAGCGATTAGTGACAGAAACCCAGCAGAAACAATTTTGAATTCACAGAGATAAAGGCGGTAATCCGAAAACACTGACCCCCGGTCCGCACGACTCTCACTACGGACCGAGTCCACGGACTACCTAAGGACCGGTTCACGCACTACCCCTACGGACATCTCTACGGACCACCCCCAATTAAAATGACAAGCAGAATAAGTCCACTTACTCCTCGTTTAATAGATCACTCGCGTCGGCGAAATTTCGAGCTGGGTGAATGTGACAGGCCTGGGTTGAGTCTCGGGCGCAAGTTATGTCATTGCAGATTATTACATTTTGCCACCTTCTTTGCTTTGGGTTTGAATGAAAGACCGGTAAGCCTCAGAAATTTGTTTCATTTTTCTCTGCGCCATTTTGTTTGCCATCCTCAGCTATCTCGCGGGTTCGAGGGCTCGTCCCTTGTTTGTATTTGAAATTCCGTCAGCAAATTGTGAACCCTGTTACGAATTCACGAACCTGCGGAAGAATAGGCCGAACAAAATGGCGAAGGAAATGCACTGAAAGCAGCATTAATTTTGAGGCTTCCTGGGGATTTCCCCGTTTTGCGGATATACTTATAGCCATAGATGAAAACTGGCAATGTGGAATGTCCTTAAAACAACTTGCGCCCGAGACTGAACTCAGGATTGCTACATTTTCCCAGCGTAATGCTCGAAATTTCGCCGACAGAAGTGATCTTATTGGACAAGCAGTGAGGGAAATCTCTATTTTTGTTGTTTATTTTATTTTGGGAGTGGCTCGTAGAGGGTTCCGTAAGGGATGTCCGTGGGCCCTGGTCCGTAGTGGGGGTCCGCGGATAGGAAATCAGTGTTTTGGTGTTACCCGAGAAGGGAAAGAACATTTTAACGACAAAATAACTCGCATGCAAGCGACAAAAAAGTTGATTTTGAACCTGCCCACCAAAGTACACTGAACTGTGCGAAAGGGATAACTTCCCCTGACTTCTTTTTTAACAGAGAATATCAGCAAAGACGGAGGTGTCATTTTCTTTGATCATGTTCATGTCACGTTTTCTTCACCTTTGGTTCATTTGCACTAAAGTAAGCCTTCTCCCTTCAGTGTGAGGAGAAAATCTCATTGTCGTTGCCAATATCAATGTCGAAGTCCACCGGCTTGTAAGCTCCATTTAAAAAAATAGCCACAATGCAAAGCCCATAACAGCAGCCACGAACTTTATAACATGCCAGTCGGAACGTTTTGTTGTTTTCATTGACCACTCAGAAAAGACTTTTCACCTGTCTGCATGTGACAAGCAACTGTGAAAATATATCGCCCACTGTGAATTGTCAATTCAGAAATGCCAACTCTCTGTAATGTACCCGCTAAAGACCCCCGTATTTTCCCGCCGTTTCTAAATTGTGTGATGACCTAACGAATGGAATCATGCGGACGTCAAAGAAAATACACACCCACTGTTTCCAGCAACCCTAAAATAACTTTAGCGGAATTGACATATCCCAAGGCCTGAACTGGGAGCTTCTCTCTCTGTCTCATCATTTTCTCTTGTCTGCTTTATGCATGTTTCACGCTGCACGAAAACATGCATCGCTTGTCTTTTCCTTGGCTCCCTGATGAATAGAAGGGTGAATGATTAAATTATTTCTCCCAGTAGCGTTTACTTGCTTTTGAGTCCAAGTTTAGCAAAGCGAAGTACTACTGCGATCGCCACATCGAAGGGCAGTGGGACATCTTGCCGTGGAACCAAAGCCTGTTTCCTTGTTCCGGTAGCGTAAAGGGATAAAGACTCACTTCTACCCATCATACGTTCCCTCAAATTTGCCGGGGACATGAGTGATGAGCCGACACGTGGAAAACTTACGACTGCCTAAAAGACGAGGGCTATCATCGACCCAGACACAGGTGCGCACCCCCATCGCATTGAAAATACATGGTGGAGAGTCAAACGAAGCTACCTCAGGAATGGTTGTGTTGTAAGCATTATAGAGATTATCTTTTTGGTAACATTGTCAAGCATATCGCCGACTTCTATGAAGTTCTCCAAGATGCGTAAATTGTTCCTCGTACCGCTGCATGCACTGTTCGTGTTCCGATCGCCACTTCATGAAAGAAAGAAACAAATTCCACAGCTTATTCGCGTGGGAGTGAATATGGGAATGAAATCAAGGGGAAAAACACGGAATGACACGAGAGGTAAGCAAGAGTTTCATTTAACTTTGTTTTCATTTAAAAAAATAAGTATGATAGTCGCTGAACTGTACAACATTCTATAGCTAACGGCAAGCAGCCATTGTTGAGGCCCAAATCACTATTTCTAAGCATTTTTAAACAAGCGCATAGGCCGAAATCGCCATTATTTTAAGCAGTTTCAAGCCTGTGCTTAATTTAAAATAAATAAATATGATACTTCTTTTCGGTTTTCTGTAATTTAGACCTAGAATTCAAAAACCTTTTCTCAGTCCTTTGAGAATCGTTTCATTTTTTCCGTTTTTCGATCTAAAATTCGCAAAAAATTTAGACTAAAACTATGCGACACAATATTTCTAAGTTATTCAGAGTGGATAAG
>JAHPZR010016491.1:47500-50807 GCA_019787425.1 Platygyra sinensis | reverse complement strand
AAGGTGTGTAAAACCTTCAAGCCACCATAACATCTGAGGAAAATAAGCGAAGGAGTGGGAAGTTTTTCGTTGCCGGAGGGCCTGTTTTAGCGAGATACAAAACACCACTTACACGGAAGGAGGGGTATAGAATGGTCTCATTTAATTTAAAATTGCTCGCAAAATTTGGCCTTTGCTCGAATTGCTCGCAAAAATTAGATGAGTGCTCGCTTGCTCGTGCTCGCAAAATTTTTTCCACTGCTCGCATGCTCGCAATCTCGTTTAAATGTGGTCGATTGCTCGAAATTTCATTAATCCTGCTTTGTAGTTATTTTTTATATATAAACGATAAATCAGTTATGATATGGTTAAAACAAAAAGGTTGAAACATCCTTACCTTTGGTTTCAGTCTGTCTTCAATAGCGCAGCCTGTAACTGTCGTGGAGGCGCTGTGTGTATTATCGGGAAAACGCACGAAGCTCCACGACAATTATTTCGTGTATTGGTTTATTCTTTATCATATTCCATCGTCGCAGGGTTTCTGCTTGAGATAGGTACAGTTCCGCTGTTTGTATTTATGAACTTTCATATATTCACTTCTTTCTTCACTACTAATCTAGGGGTATACTACGACCTCACAACGTGACCATCTCCCAGTTGGCTTGATAGTTCAGTTAGTAGAATACTGCGCCAGGTATCGCAGAGGTCGTGGTTTCTGATCCCGTTCAGGCCTGAATTAATACTACTGCGATAATCAGCGCGATGTTGGAATTGTAAGCTGGTTTGCAGTAGCAGCTCTTCAACTCCACCAAGGGGGAGGGCAGAGATACCTTGCGGCTTATGGCCGTGCTTTCAATAAAAACGATCTGGGAACGGTTGGAAGCGCGAAAGCAACAAAGCACAATGTACATGTTAACTTTCCAGGCAAAGAGAAAAAGCAAGTTAAAAAGTCTTGTGTCATAAGTATTAGAACTGATATATTCCAAGAGACTTCCCACAGCAGCGTCAACTGCAGATGTTTTTGACACTTTTGGAATCAATTGGTAAGTGACGCTCCTACCAAATCAAGTCAGAAACATGGGTAAAATTCTTCTCTTAAGCAGAGGAAAAAAGAACGCCTGGTCCTAGGTTAGTGATTAACAAGCACCCAAAAGATTTTTTTCCCGTTAATACTGGCTTTGCCTCTTCCCTCAGTAGATTCGCTGTCATTGTTTGAAGCTAGTCTTACAACTGTTGTTTCTTTAATCAGTTTCCGAGTATTTTACCCACTGACGTAAGCTATCTTTCGCTTGAACGCAAAAACATGACTGTAACACGACCTATTTACCAAGAAATTTTGTTCATATAAAGAGAAAACTCAACATGACGAGCGGCGACAAAATCTCCTGTGGGGACAATATTACTTGCAAACCAGGATTTGTAGGTACATGTATGATGGATTTTCCAGTGGACAATGGAAGAGGGTGTCAATGGGGTATAACCCCAGTCAGTAAACGGCTAAAAATAAGCCATTTAGTCAGTAAACTGTTCGAAATAATGTTAGTCAGTAAACAGTAAAAACGGAGATTAGTCTGGCAGGTAATTTGTATGATTTTATGATTTTTGTGAGGTTGGAAGGACCTCCGTTTGCAAAATAAGTCATGATTGAGACAAAGACAGTTTTAGAGTTATTAAAAATGACGTAATTTGGAGGGGCAAAGTTCTCATGGTGAGCTCGACTCCGGGTTCAGCTTTGGCATGACTAATAGTATCTTTCTCTGGACCAAAATCCCATTCTGAGCCTCTGGTCAAATCCCTCAATCTTCTTAAGCTCAATGATGTTATTGAATTACAGATTCTCTCTTTTGTTCATCAGTGGTCACACAGACTGTTACCGCCCTGTTTCTATGAATATTTCAAATTTACATCCTCTGTTCATTCCTATTCAACGAGGCAATCATGTAACAGAAATCTCTTTGTAGCCTCAGTTAATACTACCCAATATGGACTACGCTCCTTAAAATTCACTGGTCCTCGCCATTGGAATTCCTTGCCTGCAAGTATAACTAATTCAAATTCTCTTAGAATATTTCGTAAAATTCTAAAGAACTCTATACTTAACTGTTATTCCATTTAATCATCTACTTTAGCGCATGAAGAAATACTTTTTATAAAAAAATAATCTATTCTTAATTCTGCCTTTAACCGTATTTTATAATTTATAGGGGTCATCCACTAGATTAGCCTTTGCTATTTGGATGATCCCTACTCGCTCTCTATTTCATTGTTAATTTTTTCCTTTATTCCTTGGCCTGTACTGTTTTTAGTTCCTATGTAAATCTAGCCTACATATCTTGTAAAACCGAGCTGAGTTAATAATAAATCAATCATCTTTACCCTCTACAGTGCCAAATGAGTACAAATGGTAACATCCCATTCATGGGGGATTAGAAATTCTCCTAGTCCCCTCATGCTACGAAAAGCGGGATAAGCTCCGGCCTGAGAGGGCCACTTGGCTCGTAGGCAGCCTTACCAACCTGCCTATTGCACCATTAGTATTACGCTGTGGACCGCTATGCCCGTTTCTCAAGACCGTTACTGAACTTATGTCATTAATGTTTCAGCCTAAACGGTACACGGAATACTAAAAGTCAGCTAAGTTTCAGTGATAATTTGTGCCTGTAGTCGACTTCGCCAGCAAGTTTCACGTAATATGGGCTATGTGGGTATGTGCGGCCCCGAAGGGTAAGGTTCTTCAGCCGTTTTGATCATAAATAGAAGCAGCTACTTTTTCGTCATTCAGTTATTGATAAGACTCTCAAAAAAAGCCCTTCACAATGCCTTTAACATAGGTCTAAGCTAGGTAACTAACCGTAAGGCAGGTCTGAAACAGGGTTTTGATTAAAGTGTCAGGTGATAAATACAGTATCGATTTTTTTTTGGTCAGATTATAGATAGGGTAGGCAAAGTAGCTAAATTTGGACATAAATAGGGTAAGGGTTTTGCGACCCTGGTCGCACACCCCAAGCCAATTGTTCTGGGAGTACTCCCCCCTCCCCGGGAGCTACCTAAGTCACCCCGGAAAGAAAGTCTTAAGCGATGTCGTTCGAGAACGGCGTTGCAGAACCTCGGTAAAAATTAATTACAGATAGTGGAAGTCTGTTAATACGGCCCGCCAAGGGCGCATGAAAATTGGGCTGTATCTATTAACTGGGTGGCAGCCTACTTAACGGGGTAGGTCTAAATTGAACGACGTCTTTACTGATATATCGCAATTGCACTTCTAAGCAACTGATTTCAGAACGTGGCAGTTGGCCGGATTAACAGGGTGACCGCATTAACAGTAAAA
>JAHPZR010016491.1:12500-42500 GCA_019787425.1 Platygyra sinensis | reverse complement strand
CCGTCTTTATCTTCCAGCCAGTCTTGATTATCCTTCGTTCTGTTTTTACCTTTCAATTGTCTCTTTGGTGTTTTTCTGGTTGTCATTTGTGGCTACCTTCAAAGTGAAAGCATCTCCGTACATCGCTAACATGAGTCGATACACCTTTCAACCAGGGGACTCATTCCTACGTAGTCATTATAGGCCATTTTCGAGTTCTCTTGCGCCTCTGTTTCAAAACGAGTCTAAGTGCGAGACCTTTCATATGAAAATGAGTTCTGCATGCAGTTTCAATTTGGTTTCGCACTTAGACTCGCTTTGAAACAGAGGCGCAAGGGAACTCGGAAATGGTCTATTGGGCTGTCACGCAACCATGTTGACACGTAACCTTGCTGTCACGCAACTCTGCTTTTAGCTGAGACTCCTTTCTCGAGAGGGGAAGAATACAGAATGGAGATGCCATGAACTGTTACAAGTGAAACTGGAACTGCTGCCGTCGGTCAAGAACTGTACATGCATTCAAGTTGTTTTTAGCTTACCGTATCCCACTGAGCGTTTTGCCTCTCTTTCTCAAACTTCGCAAATTCTCGTCGGTCCTGCAATATCAAAAGACAACCGTTATCAACGAGCTGTTTCAAAATCCTTTAAAAATAAAAGATTTGCCTTACGTCGGTGCATTGCAGACGAGCTGCAGGAAAAGTTAAAGATGTTGGTGAGTCGAGAGTTGTCAGCCTCAACCACCCCTGCCCCCCTATCACTCGCAATCAACACATACCTGGATAGTAGCGAGCAGTTTCCAAATAAGGAGCAAAGCTAGACCCACACCCAGTACTCCTCCGACAACACCAAGAATGACCGCCAGTGCTTCTGCTTCCTTGGGACAAACTGATAAATGAAAAACAAAAAAAATATTCGGAAAAGTCAGCGGCAGTCATAGCTATATTCCCACAAAGCGATCAAAAGAAATCATAGCTTCGAAGAGAAATATAACGCAGATTCAACAACATTTCAACTAAAATGGATAGTTGAGGGTGCATCTCATGTAACAGGAAAAATCCCTGACTGGAAAAAGAGCCGACTGCAAAGTTAGAAGAGTTATAATGTACTGTACCGTAAAGTAACGTAATGAAATGAAACGTAACATAACGCAGCGTAACGCAATAAAATGCAACGCAACGTAACTTAATGTAATGAACGTAACGTAACGTAACGTAACGCAATGTAATGAGTACCTTTCTCCCGCTGTACAGATATCGTGACATCTTTGCCAGGATTTTCTTTATAGCTGAAGCTAAACGAGCAGTCATCGTCATCCTTAAACGTGCACCTTTCACCCATTTCTGACAAGAAAACCACAATTCAGTGATACTTCCAAACCTATTAATGTTTATACAGCTTGAGTGAGTTTTGCTTTTTGAGCCTTACCAGCAGAGAGCTCGTCGACTTCATTGATCTTGAAATCTTTGCAGCGAGTCTTGCAATCCTCGGCACTTATTACTCCACTCTTGAATACTAAGCACTGCACGCAGTCTTTGTTGAGGGAACATTTCCCAGCGCAGCTCTGAGAAAGAACAACAATGACAAAACGGGAAACAGGTTTAGATCCTTTCAGCCATCAGTTGCCAATTTCAGATTATTATAATCCAAAATATCCTAAGTTTACAAAAAACTGTTCAGTCATTCGTTGAACACGCGCGAAATGGCGACTTACACATGGTTGCCCCAGACAACAGTTTTTCAATTTTTTGTTTTTACTTTTCCCGGACTTTCCCCTGATAAAAATAAAATTCTCCAGACCAGATAAATAAAAATGTTAGATTTGGTTGCGTTCCGAAGCCTCCCCTTTACAGCTTTACCTTGAAAACGACAGCCTATATCTAGTTAATTAAGGAAAAACAATGTTGAGATCACAGTCATCTGAAATGTTTTCCACTCCTAAATGTTAACCAGTCAGCGGTGTTATAATTACAATTTTCCTTACCTTCTTAAAATTTTTAATTTTCCCTGGATCAAAACAAACTTCCCTAACTTTTCCTTGACCTGGAAGAATTTCTTTTTGCTCACCACATCGCGCAGAATGCCATTGTCTTTCGCGACATGTACTTGCAGTTCTCAGGGCGGCAAAATAATTTGCATGTCTAGAACTAGTCGGATGTGATTGGTCAACAGATTTAGCTTTGGGAATACTTGAGTCTCTGTGGTAACCTTGTTCATATGTAACAGGACGGGCATACAGACCAAGCGATGAGCCGACAACACATGCAAAGAATACTCACCGGACACTCATCGCAATATTTCCCTCTGTACACTGTGGACGCGTTACAAACACAGTTGCCGCACTCGCACGTTCCATAACCGTTACACAACACCTGAAATACACAGGTAGTACTAGTGAGTCAGTGACGGAATCAAGACCTGTTCAAAAAAAGGGGGGAGGGGAGGGGTAAAGAGAAGCTGAATCTTTTTTCCTCAAAAGGACTGCAGAAGGTTTGCTTGCCAGTCAATTAACAAAAGCACGCTTCCGCCTTCTTCATAGCCAGCTTCGGCACGGCCTTAACAGAGTAGGGAAAAAATACAGAGGAAATCAGACTCGCTTGCACCAGGCTCCCAGTGGGACCCAAAAAAGAGCTTTTCGAGATAAGACTTCTAGAGCGACAAAGCGTACTGCGCAACTTTCTGCGCATCCCTATTTGTAAGCTCAGGCGATGCCAACGGGCTGCAGTGGCGGAGAAAATGGCAGACTGCTTGGTTGATTTACATCACTTTTATCCGCATTTCAGTGTTAAGAAAATAAGGCCCCCCTTTGCATGCTGTGAGGCTCTCTTGCTTATATACTAAGTGGTGTACTTATATGCATGCAGTCTTCGCTTCGAGTTTTCTACTATGCCCCAGCGAAATAAAAAGACCGGAAACCTTTTTAATGTTAATTTTATCCAGGAAAAATTGATTTCCCACGAAACACTACACTAGCTTTATATTGGAGACGAGAAATGTGGCTTCTTATCGGGAAAATTGGGTAAGCATATAAAGTTTGCATTTTTTTGTGTGTTTGCGAAATTTCTACCATTTCTTAAACTTGAAGCCTAGCGCACAGCATTCTCGTCCCCAGAGGCCGCGCTCCTTTTGGTCAGCACCAAGAATCGCGACCTCTGGCCCGGTCCAACACCGGAAGTCCGCGATTCACGGACTTCCCGTCACTCTGCGCATGCTCAGAGTCAAGTCTGACAAATCTGATTGGTTTTGGTCTCAATCTGTTGTGTTTACAAAGCCATTCAAAGCCGGAGTGTCGTTAGACTGAGCCAGAGGTCGCGATTCTTGACGCTGACCAAAAGGAGCGCGGCCTCTGGGGACGAGAATGAGCGCGCGGCCAAAATTCGCGCATGCTTATTACGTTTTACCGCTCTGAAGATGACACCTGTTGTGGCACTTACCAGTAACAAGTTCTAAATTACAAAAGCTATTCAAGTTAATCATAATCTCACCCCATCCTTCATACAGCCATCAGTACTCTTTGTGCAGCTACACGACGGGCCTGTCCAGTTTCCTGAGCAGCTACAATTCCCACACAGACACTGACCATGCTCAGGACCTGGGAACGATAACAACAAAAGAACTGTCACAATACTCTATATGCTTATACTTGTTAAAAAAAGCTAACGTGGAACTGTTTTTGCATTACATAAAAAGATTTTCAGGGTGACGTTAAACACGAAATGGTGGATTAACTCTCTCACCTACCCTTCATCGTTTCTTGTTAACATGCAGATCCTGATCGACTAAAGGAGCAATATCACGCTTACAGTCTATAGTAATATCCTTACCACCACAGATGAGGTCCGTGTCCGGGTCTGAAGGACAATCGAGGTTGCTGCATTCACAGTATTTACCGTTGATAATCTCACCACGGCGAAGCTAAAAAATATGAAGCATAAGAGTACATCAAACATAAGTGAACGCATCCAGTTTTGAAGGATCGAGGGAGACAGCCAAGACACAGCCATTCTGATGACCGAATTCGACCAAACCTTTTGGCTTGAACATTGGAAGTAAGGTTTCAACACTCTGATGTATGAACCTTACGTTGATAATAAAATGGTACAGAGTGGTTTTCTATTGATTTTCGTAGAACCAAAACCAAACGCATTACTTACCGATTAAACCACTCAGCCCATCTGAAACAGTCGTAAAAGCAAAACCAAACTAAAGTAATTGATTACTTTCGACTCTCAATTGAAAACCGCTCTGTAGGTGCAAATCTTCCTTAGCTTTTGCACTCGGTGGAGAGGGGGTTATGAAACCAAGACACTTTTAAGACGGGACATGCTGACGGAGGAGGGGGCGGACATAAAGAGATCACAATCTTTGTTTTAAGGAATGGTCAGTCCTGTCCGAGTACATGTTGAATAGTTTTAACCATTTCCCTAAGACTGAGTACTTCACCCACTGCATCACGGCACTTACCTCAGTTTTTTTGCACACACAGTCTCCGCACAGACAGGTTCCTAGCCCACTGCACACCTGGGCATCCGTTACATTGTCCCTAGGGGGAAAAAACCCAAGATCAGTCACTGTGCAACAATCATGGAGAGGAGATTTCGATCGCTGTTTTACGCATTCGAAAATTGAGCAAAAGCGTCCGCAGTCTGGTATTAATTACACTGTGGGAAATACACTTTTATTCATTTATTGCGGCCATGATGAGACGTTAAACTTCAATCGAACCAAATGAACCAAAAAACAAAGACAATAGCTCTTGCTTATTTATGTTAGGTTCAGCTCATACGAAATGCCACGTGTGACCACGTGTTCCTGCTTGTACTTTTACACGGCACTGGACGCTTTTTCAAGAAGCATTCATGTGTGCATTACGTCATGATGACACCAGACGATGCTTCACACTGACGTCATGATGATAACACGTAATGTTTAACAATGACGTCACCAGGGCAGGATCCTATGCTTCACAATGCAATAGTTCTTTTAGTTTTTGAGGTTTATAATCTTAGTTACTGTATTATTTTCTGTTTAATCTCTGAAGAACAGCAGTTTCGATCTGAACAGAATTTGAAAGAGAAAAAAAAATTAATTTAATTTTGTTAAGCTGGAATCATTTCGATCGAATTAGCCATGTAATAACGCAATTACTTCTACTCTAAAAAAACTCAATATCACCTTCAGACACGAACATATCACATGTAACTTGCCAAAATTATTGTTACATTAAAAAATGTTTTAAAAGTAAACACTTTGTTTCAACTACGTCGTAAAATGTTTTCACTATTTAATTCAATATACTATTAATTTTTTTATTTGATATAAATATTAGCAAACGAGGTGCTGGCCAGGTTTCATGGTTAACTTTACTTCAGCTTAGGAATTGAAAAAAGTTACACAAATGAGAAAAAATTTCCAATCTGATACAGGCAACTTCTCTTAACACGTTACTTAACATGTTTACCATCGTGAATTATGAATCAGTCAGAGTGTAATTTGTAACAGCATTGGTTGCTGTTAAAGAAGTTTTCAAGTGAGTGTCGTAAAACCAAAGCAATCACGTTAGCGAATCACAAAGGACACAGACAATACAGTGGACCAATCACAATTCGAAGAAATTACATGTAGCTGACGCGCGTGCGAACATACTTCTGATTGGATGAAAAAGTGGCGCGAGATTTTTTAGCCAATTGTGGATCGTAGTGACGTGAAACCAACTCCTTTTCGACACTCAAGTGAAAACCGTTCTCTTGATCACACGAAAGTTTATATTTAGTGTGTCACCTCTGTTTTCATTTAATACTTACTTTGTGGTGGAGTTTCTATTGCGAAACTTTTCTTGCAACTTTAACAAAGCAGTTTGATTCAATCTGAAGACATACATGTATTATACACAGGCAATAAACCTTACTCAATTAGATTATGTTTACTCTACTTGAGCAGACTAGTAGCCGCAATTTCATAGCATCAAGAGGGTTTAGTTGAACTTAAGATGAGGAATGATCCAAAAAGTGTCTTCTTTTAAGTTGGTTTTAAAGTTTAAGACATTTAAAACTTTACATCTACTGGAACTACATATCTAATTAATCCAAAAGGTCGTCAAACTACATCTGTATTTAAGGTTTAACCGTTTAAGTGCACCCTTGAGACCCGTCGGTTTGTTTATAAATTATCAAAATAATCTGAAATAAATAATTTTACAACTTAACATCAGTCAAATTTAAATAATTTTAAGTCACTATTTAAAATTCTTGGCACCCAAACAGCAAAACTAAAATCCTTCACTTAGGAACACACAGAAAATACTTTCAATATGCTTCTAACTAACTGCTTGTAGAATATTCAAAGAGTTTCTGGTAAAAATAAATCTCCAAAACCAAGGTTGAGATCAAACCATACTTGATACACTGGCTTGGTACAAGTTTGTTTTCTTCTTGGCACTGACATTTTCTTCCCGCTCTGAAATTGGAAAAATCACAGTGTTAATCAGATTGCGGTGTTGAGATGGCCCAAAAGTTACTGTGCTGCACTCCAGATCGAGCGGTCTGGGTTTGAGCCCTGGCCGGGTCATGGGCAACGCAGTGCCTTGCTCCTCCAGGTGTATAAATGGGTACTGGCAAATTTAATGCTGGGGTAACTCTGACATGCACTGACATCCCATCCTGGCGGGAGTAGAAATACTCCTCGCTAGCCCCTGAAAAGAACATCTTGGAACCCTAAATAGCCTGAAGATGATCCTGAAGATCAGACTTTGCTGAAACTATATGAACAACTGGTAATGAAAAAAAAAAGAGTTTCCATATCCATGGCAGTGTCCAACCTCATTCCCAGGGTCTCTCATCTTCCCCCCCCCCCCCCCCCCCCCCGGCAGGAAGATGAGTGACCCTAGAAACATGGCAAAACAGAAACAATGATCTTACCTGTCCTTGACACATTTACACAGTCCACAAGTTAAGGTGCCATTGCCAGAACAGTGTGGACTGGATTCTTCCTACAAGAAATACATTTCATGACATGTGATGCTGAAGAGTATATCTATATTTTGTGACGAGAAGCATAATCACAGCAGTGCTTCTCTTCAGTACCCTTCTGTACGAGAGTACTGGGCTGGGTTGTTCGAAAGCTGCTTAACGTTAACCCAGGGTTAAACGTTAACTGTGGCATTACGTTTTCTTATTTTAAAATGTTTTTCACCTCTAATGTTTGGTGAAGTTTGAGATTACTACAGCTCAAAACTGAAGGGCAGACTATAAACAGACCACCTCACCAAAAAGTTACAAAACTGAGATCAAAATTCTCTCTAACCCTACATGTAGGTTAGCTTAATCGGGCTTTGAACAACCCGGCCCTGATAAATAAATTACTAAGAACCCCCGGCTGAAAAAAATACCCATGAAGAGGGGAGGGTTACCAGGAATAGACAAGCATTCCATCCAGGGGAGACGTAGAGTGTAAGTAACAACACCACACTATTAAGCTATCTTGCTTCTTCAGTTCCTTGATTACTGTACATGTACACTTTGTTATCAAGATCGTTCTACACACATAAATAATGTAACGGATCTTACCATGTTTTCATCTTTCTCACACTGACAGCTACAGATGAAGTCCAAGTTTATCTCCACATTCCCAAATGGTGTCACAAGAGAGAAGCTGTTATAGAGGAATGGAAAGAAGTAAAGTATGTTGATCAACACGGAACAAAAGGGATCATGCAATTCATCCTCTGCTAATGACCTTACTCGATAAGCAAACACTACATGCATTATGGCACTAATCTCTCATCTAATGTTACAGTATTGAAGATGAAGATTTATGTACAATGTAGCTAAGGCAGTGGTATGGAACAGAGACTGTTGGTTTGAGAATGGCTGTATGTATGTGCCTACTAGTGATGATGACGTTGACAATGGCGATGATGATGATAATGAGGAGGAGGAGGAGGAGGAGGAGGAGGAGGAAAGCAGGATGATGATGATGATGATGAGGAGGAGGAGGAAAAGCAGGATGGTGATGATGATGATGAGGAACAGGAGTAGGAGGATGAGGACGATGATGATGGCAATGATGATAAATTAACATACAACACAACAATCTGCAATGAAACTTGCTCAGAATTTATTCAGCATACCTCTTTTCTTTCAGATTACAGTCATCCACTGTAACAGAGACCTCAAAAGACACCTGTGACAAACAACAACAAAAAATCATAAATACAATAAGATAGTTATGTTATAGATGATGTAATTATTGCATTGTAAAAATCTACCTTCTGTCCAATCTGAACATTAGCACAAGTCTTTGATCCAACTTGTTTTCCATCACTAGAAACAAAGAAATGCGCTGAGTATTGCTTGACATGTCAGGCAGCCTAACACTAACCCAGAGCTTCAGAAGCACACCAGATAGCCTAAAATGGCATTTTTAAGTATTTGAGAGAAAAACAATAAGCGCCCTGCTGCAGAGTCAATATGGATCCATATTAACATTGATAACTTACGGACAGTATGCTGTATAGTTCACTCTCACTCCTTCGGGTGCTGTGTCACGGATAGTCTGAGTTTGAGCAATTGTCTGAAAAATGATAAATGATAGAGCGCACATTTTTCAATTGAGTATCGAAAGAAATAAGACAATTACTTTGGTTTTGTTGGTTTTGGTTTTAGTATGGTTTCATATATGCTGAGTAGTCTTACATTGATAAAACTGTAGTCTGCATTGCAGGCATACACAAGACAGGGGTAGGAAGGTGAAAAATAGAGGAGGAAGAAGGGGAGGGTACAAACTGTGAGACAGTGGAAGATAGACAATACTTTGAATTCGCCTCGGCAAAAAACAGCAACAAATTAGAGCGATTGGCAGTAATCCTGTGGTTCCATCTCCCGCTGCTGGCCTTTCAAAGATATATGTACTTTTCAAAGGTGAAATAACTAGAACTGACAGACTTTTCCTGTATCGCCTCCAACACTTATACCTCAAGGCTAGACTGTATTGTCCTCTTCTGCAATCAACGTTCGCTGTGAACCGTAAACACCAGTAGCCAGTAACCAGGCATTTGATTAGGAGTACTGGGAACACGTAGATTTAGTACAACATTTTCACAATGCAAAAAGACATCTATTTTGACTCGAAAGCTCTTCGAAGAGAGTTCCATAATCAATTCTACAAATTTGGCGTCAAACTATTGTATGGCGAAGAAATGGTCGGCCATTTACTATGTGAAACAGAATTCTGGAGAAAAAGCATGCTATTTTCTCGCTCATGGTGGATCAATTTCTGTCAAAGTCAGCGGCCATAGACAGTCAACACTATAAACAACTTTGTGGCGGAATGGAGATTTTGCTACACAGGTCTATAGATCAGAGATTGTAAAATTTTCGCTGAAAAGTGTTACTTTATGCAAACTTACAGTATGATGTACAGATGTTCTCACAGATAAGCTGCATCCCGATTTTATACGAAAGTTTTGAGCAAAAAGGCGCAGCTTATACACCGGTGTTTATGGTACTAGTCTTTTCTGCATTGTCTATCATTTCAACATCAGGGCCGAACTACAGTAGTCTGTTTTCAAATGTACAGTGTCTTTAGCCTACCAGCCAAAACAGCACTTACCTCATAAGCCTCCCTTATGAGCTGAACAATGTTTGAAGAATCTTCGCTCAATAAATCAACTACAGCTCCAGACTCTTTGCCAAAGAAGTTGACTAATTCCTGAAGAAATGATTATGACATTAATATTGAAACTGTTTAACAGAAATTGGATCTTGCCAAGATCTTTGAGCAAAATCTTTGAAGATCCCTGGATATCCTGGAAAGAACATCTTTGGGGATACTGGCAAGAATAATTCTTTACAATTATTGTAAAGATCAATAAAGACCCTTCAGCAACTAGGCAAAGATCTTCTTTGATGATCTTGATAATATCCTCAAGGAACCTCAAGGATGCTTGAGGATCCTTGGACGATTTCCACCAGGTGTGTTTACTTAGACTGTTAAGACTGTTAATAAATCATGGTAGCTGATACTGTACCTTGTACTGTTTGTACACTTGGGTCTTTGTCTTATTGATAGCAAAGATTGGAGACAATTGCTCATCTATTAACTTCTGTTTGAGGAAACCTGGAGAAGGATAGTCCTGTGTGAAGTAAAATATAAAATATCAATATTAACACATAAAAGTAACTAACATTAATTAATTTAGTTGAGTATTTGATTACTTAATTCATGTATTTATTAATGGAGCAAAGCAGCATGTATAATAGGCCTCTTGCACTAAGAGGTCACATGACCAATGCCTCCCTTAAACAGTGAGTTGTAATCTTGCCAATGCCAAAAATTGACAGAACACATAAAAATTATCTTACACCGGAAATTTGAGAGGAAACGCATTTAAGGGAGATATTTTATGGTACTTTGATTTTTCAACAAATTAGTATGATTTGTATTAGCTGCCATGTTAATTCTTGCCCTCAAACATGGCGGCCAAAAACTACTTTTTGTTTATATCTTGTTAAACGTTTGATAGTTACATTCAGATGTGCTATACACGTTACCACATAATCTTTTCAACATTTTCCTTGAAGTTTAAGTGCAAAATTTGTGTCAGAAAATGGTAATTCATAATTTTAAAAATCAAGTTTTGGTCATGTGACCAGCTACAGACTTTGTCATTTTAAGCAAATGGTGCGGGTTTGAAAAACCAAATCACTATTATTTTGTTTAAGAGATGACCCACTAACAGTGTTTCCAAGGTAAAATCATGTAACTTTCATTTTCATAAAAACGATGTCACATGACCTCTTAGTGCAAGTGGCCTATTACGGGAGTCACAGTGGACTAATGGCTACTGCACTCATCTCCAGATTGATCTGGCCTGCAACATTGCTTAGTATAATTAGGAAAACCACTTTACATTTCTCAGTGCCTTTCTCCACCCGGGTGTACAAATGGGTACTGGCGAATTTAGTGCTGGGTAATAATAATAATATACTGTTTATTTGCCACATTGCAGAATTAACTGAATTAAAGGATTAAAAGGTTGGAGGTAGCCTTTCGATGGACTAGCATCCCATCCAGGGCGAGTAGGAAATACTCCTAGTTGCTTCATGCTACAGAAACTGGAAACCGAAACTAGCCTAATGGCCCACCAGAGTTTACCTACTTACTATTATAACATAGCTAGCAGAGCCACGCAATCAAATTCAGTATACGTAAGCCTGCTCAAAATCCCAATAGTGCTTGCTGATGGCGTGAGCAAATCGCTTCACCAAAAATTTTTTCGCTCGAGCGACCATTGTCAGCGCAGGGAAAAATATTATATTTTGTGACAATAATGGATACAGGGACTCGGCCCACTAGTCCGAAAACGAATACAATTTTCCGACCGTTTCTCTTGGGCTAGAGTTCTTAAATGAGGCAGAAAAAGAGAAAAGTCAGAAAGACTCGGCATCAGTGCTGTCACAATTCGCTTCACTGTCCGAGGGTGAAATGCAACAAATTTTGACAGAAAGACACTCTGGTAAAACCAAACAAATGACAAACTGGCCTGTTGCAACCTTTAATGGTAAGCTTAAATTTTTCCGTTTTAAAATTGTTAAATATAAAACTCGAGTTTCCAACAGAAAGATTGGAATAAAATTCCTATTTTACTTAACATTTTGCTTACTGCGAACAATCACTTCTGACATTGTTGTCCGTTTTTCGTGTCGGATTTGATGCACAATTCCACCGACTATGTTTTAAAACAATTGGTCCATGTTTTAGCTGTGCACTACAGAGTTATGGAGCACTTGGGAAGTTTGGAGAGCACTCAAGCTAGAGTTGCCCTCAGCTATCACCTTGGGCAACTCTTACGCTTCTTTCGTGCTCTCCAAACTTCCCACGTGCTCCATAACTCGAATGTGCACGCTAAAGCATGAACCAATTGTTGATTAGTATCACTGTCACTATTACTAATACACTTTCTCTTTTCTATTACAATAACATGCCTCACTAGGATAACCCAAGGCCTTTACTGACAGTGACAGTGACTACGTTTTAGTTGAATCTGTGGACCTCTCTCGTCTCAATTTTTTGACAACCTACATCTTCTTACCTGTAAATCAATGGTGACATTAAATGATTTTTTACAGTGTAATTCATTAAGTTGCAAGAGTGAGGCTTGGTGCATCTTTTTTTGCAAGGAAGTTCCTCAGTTTTCCACCAGAAGGTCTTTAAAAGAAACAAGTTGCCCTCACTTACTTAGGTTTTAGTAACAACATCTCACCATTAATGTTGATGCCATGTATTTACCACTTTTTGTGTGACAGTGACCATCATTTGGTGTGACAACTCCTCCAAGCTAAAACAACATCACAAACATTAACTCAAATACAGTGCCATTAATTAGTGGAAGATGCAATGACCTGACGGTTGGCACATGGACCTCTAAAACCCCTGGGGAGGATTCCCAGGGGCTGCTCGTCTGAAATTTTGAAAAGAACCACTAAAAGGTATTAAGATCTTGTTTTGTGGGCGTTAACCTCCACATTTGTTTTCACCCCTAAGAGGTACCAATTCTGAAACAACACATTATCTCCCATCAGTTTGCTTCAGCTCAATACCCTAAAAGAAACAAAAAAATTCTTTCTGTGGATCTCAAGGCTTAACGTCCTAAGAGAGACCATAATGGCTTTTTTAACCTCTAAACAATGCAATGAGCCCCCCCCCCTCCCCCCCGCAACTTTGTTAAAGGAGGGAATCAGGATTTTTCCTAGTTCAACAAATCAATTTCCAATTAATTCTTGTTGACTTTCTGTTGAAAATGTTTTGTATTGTACAAATTTATCATGAAGAGAAACTGGGAGTTGATCAGCAATCAACACCTACCAAGCCATCACCAGCAAAGTGATAATTAGCATCTGTTATTACAATTACTAATCTCCTGGCCGACTGCTTGTCTACCCAACCAATCTCCTATAAGGGACAGAACGGAACACAAGGCACATGTTAAAACTTTGAGTTTTGACTTTGTATCAATTTGTTTCAACTTGTTTTAAGATTTCTACATATTTCACTGAAATCTTATAATAATTTGTGCATCTTTTTCCTACAAATGAAAGCAAACACTAACCATGCACGATTATTTTGCAGGTTGCAGGTTGAAAAATTGATGTTAATTTACATCTCAGTGAATCTTTTTAGCATTTTCATCAGCCTGAATATACACGTCATACTTGCCTAAATTAGCCAATTGTAGCTTGGTTGCAGTAAGCCTATAATTTGGGGTTTATTCGACTTCAACTTGAGAAAACAGGTTGTTTGAACCTGCAGGGTTGTCTGTAGGAGCTGGCAGCCAGCGTAGTTCACCGGCTTCTCTGCCACATTTCGCTGGCTACTTTCATTGCTTCACGAGTCAAGATATGTTGAGAAGGTGATGTTTATCAGTTCCCACAACCGGATAGTTTTCACAAAACTCCGGCCACTTAAAAACTTGAAGACAACGCTGACCTGTAACAGATCAGATACTTTGGCTACCCAGAGTGCTTACCAAAGCACCATGGATGCTAAATATGGTCATCCAATTCTTTAACCCAATAAAGCATTCTTACCGAGCCACAGACTGCAATTTGCATCAGGGCATCCATTGTTCCCTCAGGATTGTCAACATTGCCAGAAATGTTCACCCGCCTTATTGCACTCTGACAAGAATTAAAAAGATTACAAGACATTCACATCAAGTGCTCTTTAATATTATCATTAGTAACAAAAAAGTACAGTATGAGAGCATTATTAGTAATTATTCGCATAGACTACGAGTAGTACTAGTCCCTCTTTTGCTCAGTCCTGCATGCGTGATGCGAAAGAAAACCGCGAAAAAAAATGGCCGCGCGAAATCCTAGGGGACAGAAGCACGCAAAAAGAGGGACTACCGTTTGAATTTTGAATTATGTGTTCCTCTCACAACGCAAAAATATGATTGGCTAATGCCGGAGCGTTGCGAACCAGATGTCAATGTGTGGTAAACACTCAAGGCTTCAATAATTACGATGGGATGACCTTTTAGAAATCCATTTATCTCGATTTCTGAAAATAGATTCCTTGAAGCTGGAGCAAATCGAAGCTTTGCAATCGCTTCTCGCAGGCATTGATGTCCTAGCAATTCTGCCAACAGGCTTTGGAAAGAGCTTGATATGTCAAGTGTTTTGTTTGGCAAGGCTATGACATCTCCTGAGAAAAACGTACAAAGACAAATAATACGATATCCATGATAAGAATCTACCTACTGTTTGCAAACTGTTCTAGTGACAGCTGGGCCCGGTGTCACAATAGTATAATGCAAGTAAGAAAAACATTCATGGAAAGTTTTGAATTTTGTCCCTTGAAAGCAAATACTAGAGACTTGAAACAAATCTTACAATATAAATGAGCCTAAACAATAGCAACCTCTAAAGGCATAGATCAGAATACACATTTGAGTACAGCCACTCCCGCTCATTTGGAGATCTCAAATAAATTCTCTGTCAAAACCCTACAATTTAAATCGCTCTAAAACTTTTACAAGTTGCATCTACAAACGCAGCAAACATCGTTACACGATTGTTCTATGGTCGGTCTTCCTTTCACAGCCTTTTTAGGGGTTTTGCGATCGCTTGAGGACGACATCCTTCACGGCATGTTTTGGCACCCCAAGGGTACATTTGAGCAATTATTTTACTAGACATCTCCGCAGTAGTCAACGACAGGTGACAATGATAGGACGTCAAGGTAAGAAATTCTATTGGATACGGTGAATTAGATTGGAAATTTCACACCAAAAAATCACTCGGCCTTGAAAGGGCAAACTCTTGGGCTTAGGCGGTAGTCCCTCCTTTCGCATGCTTCTTGCCCCCAGGATTTCACGCGGCCATTTTTTTTTCGCACTTCAAGAAACCTTTTTGCCATCTCATCTCGGTTGTTTTATTATGATTTTCCAATCTTAGAAATAAAACCTCAATTTAAAATGTATGTTTGCTCTCATGCCCATAATTATGATACCTACTGTACACATGGATACTCACTTCAAATTCAGAAAAGTCTGGGGTCAGTTTCAACTCATTGAGAAAACCAAATGCTGGTACAGAAACAGGCGTCTGTGATGCTGGATCAAAAGGGTGTGCCAATCTGTTGAGATTATGAAAAAGAGAGAATCACTTGCCGTGGTGAAACAGCGAAGGAAGTGGAAAGAAGAGGGGATGGCATGGGAGGAGGGTAGGGCACTATGCAATGCTCATGTAGTTCTACATGTAAATTCAAAAGCAGCCAACTTGACTGCAACAAGGAAAAAATCAAGAGGATTGAAAAATGCACTACCATAAAAATCATTGCAACTATCGTAGGAAATTCCTAAATTACACTACATGTGATTGTACAATCGTCATTTTAACAGAATGCGAACTCTGTTCTTACATGTACACTATCGACTGCAGTTAAAAATGTGTTTTGCTGGCATCAATCACCTTTAGTAAGTAGATTTCTTATGAAACAGAAGTCTACAGTAGTTTCCTTTGAAAGGTTCAAAAAGATCGTGTTTGTGGGTTGCTATAATGAGATTCAATGCTCTTCAAGAATAAGCATCACTTGACTGAAATGTGTGTGTTCTGGCGAATTTATAGGAAAGGGGACACTTTGTGATGCTTATCATAAAGAGCATGCATCTCATTAACCTGCATTTCTAGACATATCTAGGTTGCTAACGGTAAATTCTGATCCATTTTGTTTGCGGGTACCTTTTTTAAATTAGTTGTTGTTGTAATTATGATTTATGGCAGCAAAAATGCAGTTGTTAATTAGGTTTTGACCTACAGAGTTTGTAACTTACATTGTTTCAGACTTGTGTGATGATGATACAAATTTGCTATGTTTAACCTTAACTGTGCACTCAAAATAACTATGTCCCTGCCCCCCTCAACTGTGCACTCCACATACATGTAACTATGTCCCCCCCCCCACCCCCATCCAACTTCCTCAGAAGGGTATTGGAAATTCTAAGGGGGATGGGGATCTCAAATGACAATAATCTCTTTAAAGGAAAGTATGAAGTTAATTATTAACAACAAAAAACAGAGGAGGATGGGGGAGGGGGGTGCTGAGTTGTCACAAAATTTGGAAGCAAGTGGCCTTAATAATATTGTTGGAATAGCTGGCTGATTTCTCAATCATTTACCAAAGAACCAGGTAATAAGGAGAGTACTTAGTAGTAACCAGCTCATAACAAAAGTAGATTTGTAGTGATTCACATACTTTTGAAAAACCAGGGTACTGGGAGATTCAAACTAAAATATTCAATTCTGTTTAGAGTGTACAGACATTTTCCAGAACAACCCACCACACAAATTGGGACTCATTGCATTGTTTAGAGGTTAAAAAAGCCATTATGGTCTCTCTTAGGACGTTAAGCCTTGAGATCCACAGAAAGAATTTTTTTGTTTCTTTTAGGGTATTGAGCTGAAGCAAACTGATGGGAGATAATGTGTTGTTTCAGAATTGGTACCTCTTAGGGGTGAAAACAAATGTGGAGGTTAACGCCCACAAAACAAGATCTTAATACCTTTTAGTGGTTCTTTTCAAAATTTCAGACGAGCAGCCCCTGGGAATCCTCCCCAGGGGTTTTAGAGGTCCATGTGCCAACCGTCAGGTCATTGCATCTTCCACTAATTAATGGCACTGTATTTGAGTTAATGTTTGTGATGTTGTTTTAGCTTGGAGGAGTTGTCACACCAAATGATGGTCACTGTCACACAAAAAGTGGTAAATACATGGCATCAACATTAATGGTGAGATGTTGTTACTAAAACCTAAGTAAGTGAGGGCAACTTGTTTCTTTTAAAGTGCCCATATCGTCAAAAATTTTATTTTCCCATCTGATCTTATATTCCATGCAATGAACTTTGGCGAAAAAAAAATTCAATTTGGATAAAAAGCGATTTTTCTATGAAGATTTTAAAACCTGAAAATCCTATTTTATTGCGGTCTACCCGTGCCGCTGATCACATCATTGACGTGCTCAGATTTGTGACGTAGATTAAGGAACACGTGACTTCAGGCTTAACTTATCTCGCTTGTTTTACCTCTATAAATTTAGCTTTGCAGTCTATGCAAAATGCTTCTTTCCAGCATTTGGTATGAACTACTAAGTTTAATTTACAGAGGTAAAACAAGCGAGATAAGTCAGCCTGAAGTCACGTGTTCCTTAATCTACGTCACAAATCATTCCAAACCAGGGGAAGACTGGTGTGAATGGTGGACCAGAATGGCGGCAAATTTGAACGTTTTTAAAACTTCTGAAAAAGATTGCATTTCATCCAAATCACATTTTTCTTTCGCAGAAGTTCATTTGGTGATATATAGAATCAGATAAGAAAATAAAAATTTTGATGATATGGGCACTTTAAAGACCTTCTGGTGGAAAACTGAGGAACTTCCTTGCAAAAAAAGATGCACCAAGCCTCACTCTTGCAACTTAATGAATTACACTGTAAAAAATCATTTAATGTCACCATTGATTTACAGGTAAGAAGATGTAGGTTGTCAAAAAATTGAGACGAGAGAGGTCCACAGATTCAACTAAAACGTAGTCACTGTCACTGTCAGTAAAGGCCTTGGGTTATCCTAGTGAGGCATGTTATTGTAATAGAAAAGAGAAAGTGTATTAGTAATAGTGACAGTGATACTAATCAACAATTGGTTCATGCTTTAGCGTGCACATTCGAGTTATGGAGCACGTGGGAAGTTTGGAGAGCACGAAAGAAGCGTAAGAGTTGCCCAAGGTGATAGCTGAGGGCAACTCTAGCTTGAGTGCTCTCCAAACTTCCCAAGTGCTCCATAACTCTGTAGTGCACAGCTAAAACATGGACCAATTGTTTTAAAACATAGTCGGTGGAATTGTGCATCAAATCCGACACGAAAAACGGACAACAATGTCAGAAGTGATTGTTCGCAGTAAGCAAAATGTTAAGTAAAATAGGAATTTTATTCCAATCTTTCTGTTGGAAACTCGAGTTTTATATTTAACAATTTTAAAACGGAAAAATTTAAGCTTACCATTAAAGGTTGCAACAGGCCAGTTTGTCATTTGTTTGGTTTTACCAGAGTGTCTTTCTGTCAAAATTTGTTGCATTTCACCCTCGGACAGTGAAGCGAATTGTGACAGCACTGATGCCGAGTCTTTCTGACTTTTCTCTTTTTCTGCCTCATTTAAGAACTCTAGCCCAAGAGAAACGGTCGGAAAATTGTATTCGTTTTCGGACTAGTGGGCCGAGTCCCTGTATCCATTATTGTCACAAAATATAATATTTTTCCCTGCGCTGACAATGGTCGCTCGAGCGAAAAAATTTTTGGTGAAGCGATTTGCTCACGCCATCAGCAAGCACTATTGGGATTTTGAGCAGGCTTACGTATACTGAATTTGATTGCGTGGCTCTGCTAGCTATGTTATAATAGTAAGTAGGTAAACTCTGGTGGGCCATTAGGCTAGTTTCGGTTTCCAGTTTCTGTAGCATGAAGCAACTAGGAGTATTTCCTACTCGCCCTGGATGGGATGCTAGTCCATCGAAAGGCTACCTCCAACCTTTTAATCCTTTAATTCAGTTAATTCTGCAATGTGGCAAATAAACAGTATATTATTATTATTACCCAGCACTAAATTCGCCAGTACCCATTTGTACACCCGGGTGGAGAAAGGCACTGAGAAATGTAAAGTGGTTTTCCTAATTATACTAAGCAATGTTGCAGGCCAGATCAATCTGGAGATGAGTGCAGTAGCCATTAGTCCACTGTGACTCCCGTAATAGGCCACTTGCACTAAGAGGTCATGTGACATCGTTTTTATGAAAATGAAAGTTACATGATTTTACCTTGGAAACACTGTTAGTGGGTCATCTCTTAAACAAAATAATAGTGATTTGGTTTTTCAAACCCGCACCATTTGCTTAAAATGACAAAGTCTGTAGCTGGTCACATGACCAAAACTTGATTTTTAAAATTATGAATTACCATTTTCTGACACAAATTTTGCACTTAAACTTCAAGGAAAATGTTGAAAAGATTATGTGGTAACGTGTATAGCACATCTGAATGTAACTATCAAACGTTTAACAAGATATAAACAAAAAGTAGTTTTTGGCCGCCATGTTTGAGGGCAAGAATTAACATGGCAGCTAATACAAATCATACTAATTTGTTGAAAAATCAAAGTACCATAAAATATCTCCCTTAAATGCGTTTCCTCTCAAATTTCCGGTGTAAGATAATTTTTATGTGTTCTGTCAATTTTTGGCATTGGCAAGATTACAACTCACTGTTTAAGGGAGGCATTGGTCATGTGACCTCTTAGTGCAAGAGGCCTATTATACATGCTGCTTTGCTCCATTAATAAATACATGAATTAAGTAATCAAATACTCAACTAAATTAATTAATGTTAGTTACTTTTATGTGTTAATATTGATATTTTATATTTTACTTCACACAGGACTATCCTTCTCCAGGTTTCCTCAAACAGAAGTTAATAGATGAGCAATTGTCTCCAATCTTTGCTATCAATAAGACAAAGACCCAAGTGTACAAACAGTACAAGGTACAGTATCAGCTACCATGATTTATTAACAGTCTTAACAGTCTAAGTAAACACACCTGGTGGAAATCGTCCAAGGATCCTCAAGCATCCTTGAGGTTCCTTGAGGATATTATCAAGATCATCAAAGAAGATCTTTGCCTAGTTGCTGAAGGGTCTTTATTGATCTTTACAATAATTGTAAAGAATTATTCTTGCCAGTATCCCCAAAGATGTTCTTTCCAGGATATCCAGGGATCTTCAAAGATTTTGCTCAAAGATCTTGGCAAGATCCAATTTCTGTTAAACAGTTTCAATATTAATGTCATAATCATTTCTTCAGGAATTAGTCAACTTCTTTGGCAAAGAGTCTGGAGCTGTAGTTGATTTATTGAGCGAAGATTCTTCAAACATTGTTCAGCTCATAAGGGAGGCTTATGAGGTAAGTGCTGTTTTGGCTGGTAGGCTAAAGACACTGTACATTTGAAAACAGACTACTGTAGTTCGGCCCTGATGTTGAAATGATAGACAATGCAGAAAAGACTAGTACCATAAACACCGGTGTATAAGCTGCGCCTTTTTGCTCAAAACTTTCGTATAAAATCGGGGATGCAGCTTATCTGTGAGAACATCTGTACATCATACTGTAAGTTTGCATAAAGTAACACTTTTCAGCGAAAATTTTACAATCTCTGATCTATAGACCTGTGTAGCAAAATCTCCATTCCGCCACAAAGTTGTTTATAGTGTTGACTGTCTATGGCCGCTGACTTTGACAGAAATTGATCCACCATGAGCGAGAAAATAGCATGCTTTTTCTCCAGAATTCTGTTTCACATAGTAAATGGCCGACCATTTCTTCGCCATACAATAGTTTGACGCCAAATTTGTAGAATTGATTATGGAACTCTCTTCGAAGAGCTTTCGAGTCAAAATAGATGTCTTTTTGCATTGTGAAAATGTTGTACTAAATCTACGTGTTCCCAGTACTCCTAATCAAATGCCTGGTTACTGGCTACTGGTGTTTACGGTTCACAGCGAACGTTGATTGCAGAAGAGGACAATACAGTCTAGCCTTGAGGTATAAGTGTTGGAGGCGATACAGGAAAAGTCTGTCAGTTCTAGTTATTTCACCTTTGAAAAGTACATATATC
The DNA here is from genome assembly GCA_019787425.1 of Platygyra sinensis. NCBI lineage: Eukaryota > Metazoa > Cnidaria > Anthozoa > Scleractinia > Merulinidae > Platygyra > Platygyra sinensis. Next base: position 21,804 of record JAHPZR010016491.1, on the reverse strand, counting down.
TTTGAAAGGCCAGCAGCGGGAGATGGAACCACAGGATTACTGCCAATCGCTCTAATTTGTTGCTGTTTTTTGCCGAGGCGAATTCAAAGTATTGTCTATCTTCCACTGTCTCACAGTTTGTACCCTCCCCTTCTTCCTCCTCTATTTTTCACCTTCCTACCCCTGTCTTGTGTATGCCTGCAATGCAGACTACAGTTTTATCAATGTAAGACTACTCAGCATATATGAAACCATACTAAAACCAAAACCAACAAAACCAAAGTAATTGTCTTATTTCTTTGATACTCAATTGAAAAATGTGCGCTCTATCATTTATCATTTTTCAGACAATTGCTCAAACTCAGACTATCCGTGACACAGCACCCGAAGGAGTGAGAGTGAACTATACAGCATACTGTCCGTAAGTTATCAATGTTAATATGGATCCATATTGACTCTGCAGCAGGGCGCTTATTGTTTTTCTCTCAAATACTTAAAAATGCCATTTTAGGCTATCTGGTGTGCTTCTGAAGCTCTGGGTTAGTGTTAGGCTGCCTGACATGTCAAGCAATACTCAGCGCATTTCTTTGTTTCTAGTGATGGAAAACAAGTTGGATCAAAGACTTGTGCTAATGTTCAGATTGGACAGAAGGTAGATTTTTACAATGCAATAATTACATCATCTATAACATAACTATCTTATTGTATTTATGATTTTTTGTTGTTGTTTGTCACAGGTGTCTTTTGAGGTCTCTGTTACAGTGGATGACTGTAATCTGAAAGAAAAGAGGTATGCTGAATAAATTCTGAGCAAATTTCATTGCAGATTGTTGTGTTGTATGTTAATTTATCATCATTGTCATCATCATCGTCCTCATCCTCCTACTCCTGTTCCTCATCATCATCATCACCATCCTGCTTTTCCTCCTCCTCATCATCATCATCATCATCCTGCTTTCCTCCTCCTCCTCCTCCTCCTCCTCCTCCTCATTATCATCATCATCGCCATTGTCAACGTCATCATCACTAGTAGGCACATACATACAGCCATTCTCAAACCAACAGTCTCTGTTCCATACCACTGCCTTAGCTACATTGTACATAAATCTTCATCTTCAATACTGTAACATTAGATGAGAGATTAGTGCCATAATGCATGTAGTGTTTGCTTATCGAGTAAGGTCATTAGCAGAGGATGAATTGCATGATCCCTTTTGTTCCGTGTTGATCAACATACTTTACTTCTTTCCATTCCTCTATAACAGCTTCTCTCTTGTGACACCATTTGGGAATGTGGAGATAAACTTGGACTTCATCTGTAGCTGTCAGTGTGAGAAAGATGAAAACATGGTAAGATCCGTTACATTATTTATGTGTGTAGAACGATCTTGATAACAAAGTGTACATGTACAGTAATCAAGGAACTGAAGAAGCAAGATAGCTTAATAGTGTGGTGTTGTTACTTACACTCTACGTCTCCCCTGAATGGAATGCTTGTCTATTCCTGGTAACCCTCCCCTCTTCATGGGTATTTTTTTCAGCCGGGGGTTCTTAGTAATTTATTTATCAGGGCCGGGTTGTTCAAAGCCCGATTAAGCTAACCTACATGTAGGGTTAGAGAGAATTTTGATCTCAGTTTTGTAACTTTTTGGTGAGGTGGTCTGTTTATAGTCTGCCCTTCAGTTTTGAGCTGTAGTAATCTCAAACTTCACCAAACATTAGAGGTGAAAAACATTTTAAAATAAGAAAACGTAATGCCACAGTTAACGTTTAACCCTGGGTTAACGTTAAGCAGCTTTCGAACAACCCAGCCCAGTACTCTCGTACAGAAGGGTACTGAAGAGAAGCACTGCTGTGATTATGCTTCTCGTCACAAAATATAGATATACTCTTCAGCATCACATGTCATGAAATGTATTTCTTGTAGGAAGAATCCAGTCCACACTGTTCTGGCAATGGCACCTTAACTTGTGGACTGTGTAAATGTGTCAAGGACAGGTAAGATCATTGTTTCTGTTTTGCCATGTTTCTAGGGTCACTCATCTTCCTGCCAGGGGGGGGGGGGGGGGGGGAAGATGAGAGACCCTGGGAATGAGGTTGGACACTGCCATGGATATGGAAACTCTTTTTTTTTTCATTACCAGTTGTTCATATAGTTTCAACAAAGTCTGATCTTCAGGATCATCTTCAGGCTATTTAGGGTTCCAAGATGTTCTTTTCAGGGGCTAGCGAGGAGTATTTCTACTCCCGCCAGGATGGGATGTCAGTGCATGTCAGAGTTACCCCAGCATTAAATTTGCCAGTACCCATTTATACACCTGGAGGAGCAAGGCACTGCGTTGCCCATGACCCGGCCAGGGATCAAACCCAGCCCGCTCGATCTGGAGTGCAGCACAGTAACTTTTAGGCCATCTCAACACCGCAATCTGATTAACACTTTGATTTTTCCAATTTCAGAGCGGGACGAAAATGTCAGTGCCAAGAAGAAAACAAACTTGTACCAAGCCAGTGTATCAAGTATGGTTTGATCTCAACCTTGGTTTTGGAGATTTATTTTTACAAGAAACTCTTTGAATATTCTACAAGCAGTTAGTTAGAAGCATATTGAAAGTATTTTCTGTGTGTTCCTAAGTGAAGGATTTTAGTTTTGCTGTTTGGGTGCCAAGAATTTTAAATAGTGACTTAAAATTATTTAAATTTGACTGATGTAAAGTTGTAAAATTATTTATTTCAGATTATTTTGATAATTTATAAACAAACGGACGGGTCTCAAGGGTGCACTTAAACGGTTAAACCTTAAATACAGATGTAGTTTGACGACCTTTTGGATTAATTAGATATGTAGTTCCAGTAGATGTAAAGTTTTAAATGTCTTAAACTTTAAAACCAACTTAAAAGAAGACACTTTTTGGATCATTCCTCATCTTAAGTTCAACTAAACCCTCTTGATGCTATGAAATTGCGGCTACTAGTCTGCTCAAGTAGAGTAAACATAATCTAATTGAGTAAGGTTTATTGCCTGTGTATAATACATGTATGTCTTCAGATTGAATCAAACTGCTTTGTTAAAGTTGCAAGAAAAGTTTCGCAATAGAAACTCCACCACAAAGTAAGTATTAAATGAAAACAGAGGTGACACACTAAATATAAACTTTCGTGTGATCAAGAGAACGGTTTTCACTTGAGTGTCGAAAAGGAGTTGGTTTCACGTCACTACGATCCACAATTGGCTAAAAAATCTCGCGCCACTTTTTCATCCAATCAGAAGTATGTTCGCACGCGCGTCAGCTACATGTAATTTCTTCGAATTGTGATTGGTCCACTGTATTGTCTGTGTCCTTTGTGATTCGGTAACGTGATTGCTTTGGTTTTACGACACTCACTTGAAAACTTCTTTAACAGCAACCAATGCTGTTACAAATTACACTCTGACTGATTCATAATTCACGATGGTAAACATGTTAAGTAACGTGTTAAGAGAAGTTGCCTGTATCAGATTGGAAATTTTTTCTCATTTGTGTAACTTTTTTCAATTCCTAAGCTGTAGTAAAGTTAACCATGAAACCTGGCCAGCACCTCGTTTGCTAATATTTATATCAAATAAAAAAATTAATAGTATATTGAATTAAATAGTGAAAACATTTTACGACGTAGTTGAAACAAAGTGTTTACTTTTAAAACATTTTTTAATGTAACAATAATTTTGGCAAGTTACATGTGATATGTTCGTGTCTGAAGGTGATATTGAGTTTTTTTAGAGTAGAAGTAATTGCGTTATTACATGGCTAATTCGATCGAAATGATTCCAGCTTAACAAAATTAAATTAATTTTTTTTTCTCTTTCAAATTCTGTTCAGATCGAAACTGCTGTTCTTCAGAGATTAAACAGAAAATAATACTGTAACTAAGATTATAAACCTCAAAAACTAAAAGAACTATTGCATTGTGAAGCATAGGATCCTGCCCTGGTGACGTCATTGTTAAACATTACGTGTTATCATCATGACGTCAGTGTGAAGCATCGTCTGGTGTCATCATGACGTAATGCACACATGAATGCTTCTTGAAAAAGCGTCCAGTGCCGTGTAAAAGTACAAGCAGGAACACGTGGTCACACGTGGCATTTCGTATGAGCTGAACCTAACATAAATAAGCAAGAGCTATTGTCTTTGCTCATTTGGTTCGATTGAAGTTTAACGTCTCATCATGGCCGCAATAAATGAATAAAAGTGTATTTCCCACAGTGTAATTAATACCAGACTGCGGACGCTTTTGCTCAATTTTCGAATGCGTAAAACAGCGATCGAAATCTCCTCTCCATGATTGTTGCACAGTGACTGATCTTGGGTTTTTCCCCCTAGGGACAATGTAACGGATGCCCAGGTGTGCAGTGGGCTAGGAACCTGTCTGTGCGGAGACTGTGTGTGCAAAAAAACTGAGGTAAGTGCCGTGATGCAGTGGGTGAAGTACTCAGTATTAGGGAAATGGTTAAAACTATTGAACATGTACTCGGACAGGACTGACCATTCCTTGAAACAAAGATTGTGATCTCTTTATGTCCGCCCCCTCCTCCGTCAGCATGTCCCGTCTTAAAAGTGTCTTGGTTTCATAACCCCCTCTCCACCGATTGTAAAAGCTAAGGAAGATTTGCACCTACAGAACGGTTTTCAATTGAGAGTCGAAAGTAATCAATTACTTTAGTTTGGTTTTGCTTTTACGACTGTTTCAGACGGGTTTGGTTTTGGTTCTACGACAATCAATAGAGAACCACTCTGTACCATTTTATTATCAACATAAGCTTCATACATCAGAGTGTTGAAACCTTACTTCCAGTGTTCAAGCCAAAAGGTTTGGGCGAATTCGGTCATCAGAACGGCGGTGTCTTGGCTGTCTCCCTTAATCCTTCAAAACTGGATGCGTTCACTTACACTTGATGTACTCTTGTGCTTCATATTTTTTAGCTTCGCCGTGGTGAGATTATCAACGGTAAATACTGTGAATGCAGCAACCTCGATTGTCCTTCAGACCCGGACACGGACCTCATCTGTGGTGGTAAGGATATTACTACAGACTGTAAGCGTTATATTGCTCCTTTAGGCGATCAGGATCTGCATGTTAACAAGAAACGATGAAGGGTGGGTGAGAGAGTTAATCCACCATTTCTTGTTAAACGTCACCCTGAAAATCTTTTTATGTAATCCAAAACAGTTCCACGTTAGCTTTTTTAACAAGTATAAGCATATAGATTATTGTGACAGTTCTTTTTGTTGTTATCGTTCCCAGGTCCTGAGCATGGCCAGTGTCTGTGTGGGAATTGTAGCTGTTCAGGAAACTGGACAGGCTCGTCGTGTAGCTGTACAAAGAGTACTGATGGCTGTATGAAGGATGGGGTGAGATTATGATTAACTTGAATAGCTTTAAATAAGCTTTTGTAATTTAGAACTTGTTACTGGTAAGTGCCACACCAGGTGTCATCTTCAGAGCGGTAAAACGTAATAAGCATGCGCGAATTTTGGCCGCACCCTAGGCTTCAAGTTTAAGAAATGGTAGAAATTTCGCAAACGCACAAAACAAATTGCAAACTTTATGTGCTTCCCCAATTTTCCCGATAAGAAGCCACATTTCCCCTCTCTAATGTAAAGCTAGTTAATGTTTCGTGGGAAATCAATTTTTCCTGGACAAGGTTAACAGGAAGAAGGTTTCCGGTCCCTTTATTTCGCCGAGGCATAGTACAAAACTCGAAGCGAAGACTGCATGCATATAAGTACACCACTTAGTATATAAGCAAGAGAGCCTCACAGCATGCAAAGGGTGGGAGGGGGGGGGGGGGGCTTATTTTCTTAACACTGAAATGCGGATAAAAGTGATGTAAATCAACCAAGCAGTCCGCCATTTTCTCCACCACTGCAGCCCGTTGGCATTGCCTGAGCCTACAAATAAGGATGCGCAGAAAGCTGTACAGTACGCTTTGTTGCTCTAAAAGTCTCATCTCGAAAAGGTCTAGTTTGGATTCCACTGGGAGCCTGGTGCAAGCGAGTCTGATTTCCTCTGTATTTTTTCCATACTCTGTTATGGCCGTGCCGAAGCTGGTTATGAAGCAGGCGGAAGCGTGCTTTTGTTAATTGACTGGCAAGCAAACCTTTTGCAGTCCTTTTGAGGAAGAAAGATTCATCTTCTCTTTACCCCTCCCCTCCCCCCTGTTTGAACATGTCTTGATTCCGTCACTGACTCCCTAGTACTACCTGTGTATTTCAGGTGCTGTGTAACGGTTATGGAACGTGTGAGTGCGGCAACTGTGTTTGTAACGCGTCCACAGTGTACAGAGGGAAATACTGCGATGAGTGTCCGGTGAGTATTCTTTGCATGTGTTGTCGGCTCATCGCTTGGTCTGTATGCCCGTCCTGTTATATACATGTATGAACAAGGTTACCACAGGTCAAGACATGGTGAGCAAAAAGAAATTCTTCCAGGTCAAGGAAAAGTTAGGGAAGTTTATTTTGATCCAGGGAAAATTAAAAATTTTAAGAAGGTAAGGAAAATTGTAATCATAACACCGCTGACTGGTTAAGGTGATTCCTCAGTATTGCATTGCGCATCCCTACTGCGCACGATTTTTGCGTCATTAGCGCGCGCAAATTAGCGCGTGCACGTACACAACGAAAGAAATTTCCCTCAAGGTAAGCTCGATAGCGAAATAAATGTTCGTTTTCTTTTAAACGAGCATGGTGACCTATATTTTTTATTGCATAATAATAATCTGCATATTGTCCTCCTTAATTTAAAAGAAAACTAAAAAATTCTATCGGAAGGAAAAAAAGATATAGACGAAAGAGTGCACGAAACCGTTACTCTGTAATGCAAATTATGACCGCAAAAATAACAACTCTACGAACGCTTTACGTCCACGTCGTTTCAAATAGTGTGATGTTTCCACAAATTTTATATGATATTTTTCTATATGCTCGACACTTTCTACCTGTCAAGTTTTTTCCCGAGTATTACTTTTATAAACTATGTTTCGAGCTATCGTAAAATGTAACGTGGACCGATGAATAACGCGCGTGATTAGCACGAGTACAGGCACAAATGAGGTAAGACTGGCCCATCATATCTCTTAAACGAGAATGGTGACCTATCATTTTTATTGTGTTTTTCGAAACAGTGTTTGGTAGAGGACATTCAAGGAAAGTTTAAAAAAAATTCATCGGTAACTTTTTTTCTGAGGAATCACCTTAACATGTAAGAGTGGAAAACATTTCAGATGACTGTGATCTCAACATTGTTTTTCGTTAATGAACTAGATAGGCTGTCATTTTCAAGGTAAAGCTGTGAAGGAGAGGCTTAAGAACGCAACCACATCTGACATTTTTATTTATCTGGTCTGGAGAATTTTATTTTTTATCAGGGGAAAGTCCGGGAAAAGTAAAAACAAAAACTTGAAAAACTGTTGTCTGGGGCAACCATGTGTAAGTCGCCATTTCGCGCGTGTTTAACGAGTGACTGAACAGTTTTTTGTAAACTAAGGATATTTTGGATTATAATAATCTGAAACTGGCAACTTATGGCTGAAAGGATCTAAACCTCTTTCCCGTTTTGTCATTGTTGTTCTTTCTCAGAGCTGCGCTGGGAAATGTTCCCTCAACAAAGACTGCGTGCAGTGCTTAGTATTCAAGAGTGGAGTAATAAGTGCCGAGGATTGCAAGACTCGCTGCAAAGATTTCAAGATCAATGAAGTCGACGAGCTCTCTGCTGGTAAGGCTCAAAAAGCAGAACTCACTCAAGCTGTATAAACATTAATAGGTTTGGAAGTATCACTGAATTGTGGTTTTCTTGTCAGAAATGGGTGAAAGGTGCACGTTTAAGGATGACGATGACTGCTCGTTTAGCTTCAGCTATAAAGAAAATCCTGGCAAAGATGTCACGATATCTGTACAGCGGGAGAAAGGTACTCATTACATTGCATTATGTTAAGTTACGTTCATTACATTAAGTTACGTTGCGTTGCATTTTATTGCGTTGCGCTGCGTTATGTTACGTTTCATTTCATTACGTTACTTTACGGTACATTACATTATAACCAGTCAGGGATTTTTCCTGTTACATAAGATGCACCCTCAAGTATCCATTTTAGTTGAAATGTTGTTGAATCTGCGTTATATTTCTCTTCGAAGCTATGATTTCTTTTGATCGCTTTGTGGGAATATAGCTATGACTGCCGCTGACTTTTCCGAATATTTTTTTTTGTTTTTCATTTATCAGTTTGTCCCAAGGAAGCAGAAGCACTGGCGGTCATTCTTGGCGTTGTCGGGGGAGTACTGGGTGTGGGTCTAGCTTTGCTCCTTATTTGGAAACTGCTCGCTACTATCCAGGTATGTGTTGATTGCGAGTGAAGGGGGGGAGGGGTGGTTGAGGCTAACAACTCTCGACTCACCAACATCTTTAACTTCTCCTGCAGCTCGTCTGCAATGCACAGACGTAAGGGAAATCTCTTATTTTTAAAGGATTTTGAAACAGCTCGTTGATAACGGTTGTCTTTTGATATTGCAGGACCGACGAGAATTTGCGAAGTTTGAGAAAGAGAGACAGAATGCTCAGTGGGATACGGTAAGCTAAAAACAATTTAATTGCATGTACAGTTCTTGACCGACAATAGCAGTTCCAGTTTCACTTGTAACAGTTCATGGCATTTCCATTCTGTATTTTTCCCCTTTCGAGAAAGGAGTCTCAGCTAAAAGCAGAGTTGCGTGACAGCAAGGTTACGTGTCAACAAGGTTGCGTGACAGCCCAATAGACCATTTCCGAGTTCCTTTGCGCCTCTGTTTCAAAGCGAGTCTAAGTGCGAAACCAAATTGAAACTGCATGCAGAACTCATTTTCATATGAAAGGTCTCGCACTTAGACTCGTTTTGAAACAGAGGCGCAAGAGAACTCGAAAATGGCCTATAATGACTACGTAGGAATGAGTTCCCTGGTTGAAAGGTGTATCGACTCATGTTAGCGATGTACGAAGATGCTTTCACTTTGAAGGTAGCCACAAATGACAACCAGAAAAACACCAAAGAGACAATTGAAAGGTAAAAACAGAACGAAGGATAATCAAGACTGGCTGGAAGATAAAGTTGGATATGCAAACAACGAAGAGGAAAAGTGATGCATTTCTTGATTTTACCAACAAGCTGTTCGTTTTCCTTTGCAGGGTGAGAATCCCATCTTCAAACAGGCTACAACTACCTTCCAGAATCCAACGTATGGTGGGAAATAAGATAGAAGAACAAAACACTATGGATAGAAAACGTAGCTGTAAACATCTTAAAAAGTCGGAAGTG
>JAHPZR010016491.1:2500-7500 GCA_019787425.1 Platygyra sinensis | reverse complement strand
CGGGGTGACTTAGGTAGCTCCCGGGGAGGGGGGAGTACTACCAGAACAATTGGCTTGGGGTGTGCGACCAGGGTCGCAAAACCCTTACCCTATTTATGTCCAAATTTAGCTACTTTGCCTACCCTATCTATAATCTGACCAAAAAAAAAAATCGATACTGTATTTATCACCTGACACTTTAATCAAAACCCTGTTTCAGACCTGCCTTACGGTTAGTTACCTAGCTTAGACCTATGTTAAAGGCATTGTGAAGGGCTTTTTTTGAGAGTCTTATCAATAACTGAATGACGAAAAAGTAGCTGCTTCTACTTATGATCAAAACGGCTGAAGAACCTTACCCATCGGGGCCGCACATACCCACATAGCCCATATTACGTGAAACGTGCTGGCGAAATCGACTACAGGAACAAATTATCACTGAAAAATAGCTGACTTTTAGTATTCCGTGTACCGTTTAGGCTGAAACATTAATGACATAAGTTCAGTAACGATCTTGAGAAACGGGTATAGCGGTCCACAGCGTAATACTAATGGTGCAATAGGCAGGTAGGTAAGGCTGCCTACGAGCCAAGTGGCCCTCTCAGGCCGGAGCTTATCCCGCTTTTCGTATCATGAGGGGACTAGGAGAATTTCTAATCCCCCATGAATGGAATGTTACCATTTGTACTCATTTGGCACTGTAAGGGTAAAGATGATTGATTTATTATTAACTCAGCTCGGTTTTACAAGATATGTAGGTTAGATTTACATAGGAACTAAAAACAGTACAGGCCAAGGAATAAAGGAAAAATTTAACAATGAAATAGAGAGCGAGTAGGGATCATCCAAATAGCAAAGGCTAATCTAGTGGATGACCCGTATAAATTATAAAATACGGTTAAAGGCAGAATTAAGAATAGATTATTTTTTTATAAAAAGTATTTCATGCGCTAAAGTAGATAATTAAATGGAATAACAGCTAAGTATAGAGTTCTTTAGAATTTTACGAAATATTCTAAGAGAATTTGAATTAGTTATACTTGTAGGCAAGGAATTCCAAAGGCGAGGACCAGTGAATTTTAAGGAGCGTAGTCCATATTGGGTAGTATTAACTGAGGCTACAAAGAGATTTCTGTTACATGATTGCCTCGTTGAATAGGAATGAACAGAGGATGTAAATTTGAAATATTCATTGAAACAGGGCGGTAACAGTCTGTGTGACCACTGATGAACAAAAGAGAGAATCTGTAATTCAATAACATCATTGAGCTTAAGAAGATTGAGGGATTTGACCAGAGGCTCAGAATGGGATTTTGGTTCAGAGAAAGATACTATTAGTCATGCCAAAGCTGAACCCGGAGTCGAGCTCACCATGAGAACTTTGCCCCTCCAAATTACGTCATTTTTAATAACTCTAAAACTGTCTTTGTCTCAATCATGACTTATTTTGCAAACGGAGGTCCTTCCAACCTCACAAAAATCATAAAATCATACAAATTACCTGCCAGACTAATCTCCGTTTTTACTGTTTACTGACTAACATTATTTCGAACAGTTTACTGACTAAATGGCTTATTTTTAGCCGTTTACTGACTGGGGTTATACCCCATTGACACCCTCTTCCATTGTCCACTGGAAAATCCATCATACATGTACCTACAAATCCTGGTTTGCAAGTAATATTGTCCCCACAGGAGATTTTGTCGCCGCTCGTCATGTTGAGTTTTCTCTTTATATGAACAAAATTTCTTGGTAAATAGGTCGTGTTACACTCATGTTTTTGCGTTCAAGCGAAAGATAGCTTACGTCAGTGGGTAAAATACTCGGAAACTGATTAAAGAAACAACAGTTGTAAGACTAGCTTCAAACAATGACAGCGAATCTACTGAGGGAAAAGGCAAAGCCAGTATTAACGGGAAAAAAATCTTTTGGGTGCTTGTTAATCACTAACCTAGGACCAGGCGTTCTTTTCTCCTCTGCTTAAGAGAAGAATTTTACCCATGTTTCTGACTTGATTTGGTATGAGCGTCACTTACCAATTGATTCCAAAAGTGTCAAAAACATCTGCAGTTGACGCTGCTGTGGGAAGTCTCTTGGACTATATCAGTTCTAATACTTATGACACAAGACTTTTTAACTTGCTTTTTCTCTTTGCCTGGAAAGTTAACATGTACATTGTGCTTTGTTGCTTTCGCGCTTCCAACCGTTCCCAGATCGTTTTTATTGAAAGCACGGCCATAAGCCGCAAGGTATCTCTGCCCTCCCCCTTGGTGGAGTTGAAGAGCTGCTACTGCAAACCAGCTTACAATTCCAACATCGCGCTGATTATCGCAGTTATATTAATTCAGGCCTGAACGGGATCAGAAACCACGACCTCTGCGATACTTGGCGCAGTATTCTACTAACTGAACTATCAAGCCAACTGGGAGATGGTCACGTTGTGAGGTCGTAGTATACCCCTAGATTAGTAGTGAAGAAAGAAGTGAATATATGAAAGTTCATAAATACAAACAGCGGAACTGTACCTATTTCAAGCAGAAACCCTGCGACGATGGAATATGATAAAGAATAAACCAATACACGAAATAATTGTCGTGGAGCTTCGTGCGTTTTCCCGATAATACACACAGCGCCTCCACGACAGTTACAGGCTGCGCTATTGAAGACAGACTGAAACCAAAGGTAAGGATGTTTCAACCTTTTTGTTTTAACCATATCATAACTGATTTATCGTTTATATATAAAAAATAACTACAAAGCAGGATTAATGAAATTTCGAGCAATCGACCACATTTAAACGAGATTGCGAGCATGCGAGCAGTGGAAAAAATTTTGCGAGCACGAGCAAGCGAGCACTCATCTAATTTTTGCGAGCAATTCGAGCAAAGGCCAAATTTTGCGAGCAATTTTAAATTAAATGAGACCATTCTATACCCCTCCTTCCGTGTAAGTGGTGTTTTGTATCTCGCTAAAACAGGCCCTCCGGCAACGAAAAACTTCCCACTCCTTCGCTTATTTTCCTCAGATGTTATGGTGGCTTGAAGGTTTTACACACCTTAAGGTGGCTGAACACAGTTTTTGATACCTCTGTTTCATTTACATTTTTCTCTAAAACCCTTGATCCTTTGGTCACCAAAAATGGCAGCAAGCAAGTTAACAACACAAACTTCAACTTTTTGATAATTAAGCTGACGTATGTACCGTTGCCATGGCAACATGACCAAATATAAACAGGTGTTTAAAATAGGATTTGTTTATTTGCAGAAAATCTAGTCATTAGATTTTCTTTATAATTTGCATGCAACAAGCTTGTAACGATACTCGCATGTTAGCGCTATTTTAATAATAATTTAACAAACAGATCTTTAATTATCCCTCTTTGAAGGTTCACTGGCATATCTTGAATTTCCTTTGTTAAAGTTCAATTTTTTTCAATCCTCCAGCTACTTATTTCCCAAAGTATTTTCGTGCCAAATTTCGTGAAATTCTAATGAGTGGTTCTCGAGAAATAAGCCCCTCCGAGAAGTCAATTTTTCACTCAATCGCACTTTTTTCGACTTACTACGCATGCGCTGCATTTAACTGGGTTCTTTTAGCAACAAAGAAATAGCAGAGCTGAGTTCTTTGCATCGTTACCTTTCTAACATATCTTTGTAATAAAAGAGTAAAACCATCAATTCAATACAATGTGTTCATTTCTGAAGAAAAAAAATAGTACAGATAGCGCAGACAATGAGCAAATAAAATGATCGCTCTATTTATGCCATGTTTGTTTTTATGCAATACTTGTGCGCGCGCTGAATCGCGTTAGCAAGAGCGCGCGCCAAAACTGTGTTCGGCCACCTTAACTATGACGTCAACCGTACCAATTTGCAAATTTTGACCGCGCGCTGAATGTCGCACATTTTGGCACGAATTGTCCAACTTTGAAGCTCGAGAAAAAATTCGTACACGTTTGTCCGAATCCCAAACTAGAAAATTACGGATCAGAGGATCATAGAATTCCATATTTTAGAATAAAAAAGCAGGCGAAAATTTCATTACATAGGCACTTTTGTCATTTTTCTGCACCGTTTGATTAACTGACGTGTCCTCAACCATGCTAAAATTTTTCCATGTGTATATAATGTCACTTTTCCTATGGCTATAAGTCATTTGCAATTTAAGAAAAAAAAGGTATTCTTGGCTTGCACTGTCACGCAATATAAAAATAAATCGAAAACCATTAAGTCAGTGGATGAAGTCAAGAAATTGGGATGCTATAGGAGACTGGCAAAGATGAAACTTGTCCAAGTTTTAAGTTTGTGCGTTTTCCTAAACTTGAGATATTCGTCGAAATATTCTGCACAAATTTACAGAGCCCAGTATGGAGCCGCCATGTTGGTGTACCTCCGTGGAACACCAACATGGCGGACGGAAAATAGTGTAATCATCTGGAACTTACTTTGGCTATCTGGGCGACTTATTATCGGCACTGAACAAAAAAGCATGTACATAAGCGCTTTTCCTAATACTTTAACCTCTGAATAGGCTGAAAATTACGACATAAGAAGATATTTTTCAACAAACGCGCTCGTAGCTTTATGTCACGCACCGTCATAACTCTGAAATTCAAAATGCGTTGGCTTCCAGACGAAGCAAGCTAATGAGCTGAAACGTTGTAAACAAATGTCAATTTACCCATTCTAATGCCTGATGAGGATAAAAACTTTGATGGCTCTTTAGTTTTGGATTTAAGAAAATGATGACGTCACAAGAAGCCAAGAATTGAACGTATTGATACCTTCAGTTGTAGCGGCAAGCATTGCCATGGCAACAGCAACCAAGAGCAGAATTACAAGGCGCTTCATGATCAGCTGAAGTTGATAAGTAAGTAGTATTAAATGATTAATCAGTAATCATTGATTTATTCTGAATATATTGTCAGTTCATCATCACCAAATAAAATTTATACACGAAGTAAACAACATGTAGTAGAGTTAGACAAATATCAAACATATTGTTTCTTATCTACAGCATAT
>JAHPZR010016490.1:10000-16334 GCA_019787425.1 Platygyra sinensis | reverse complement strand
ACCTACTATATCCTGTGTAAACCTACTATATTCAGTGTAAACCTACTATATTCAGTGTAAACCTACTATATTCAGTGTAAACCTACTATTTTCAGCGTAAACCTACTATATTCAGTGTAAACCTACTATATTCAGTGTAAACCTGCGCTATTTTCAGTGTAAACCTATTATATTCAGTGTAAACCTGCTATTTTCAGTGTAAACCTATTATATTTAGTGTAAACCTATTATTTTCAGTGTAAACCTGCTATATTCAGTGTAAAGTAAGTAAGTAAGTAACTTTATTTCAACTCGGGTTGATGAGGCTGATTAGGCCCCTAGCAAATACATGCTAATATGCCGAGAAAAGTAAAATAAAAAAATATATATAAATATTCAGTGTAAACCTGCTATATTCAGTGTAAACCTGCTATATTCAGTGTAAACCTGCTATTTTCAGTGTAAACCTGCTATTTTCAGTGTAAACCTACTAAGTTCAGTGTAAACCTACTATATTCAGTATAAATCTGCTATATTCAGTGTAAACGTACTATATTCAGTGTAAACCTATTATTTTCAGTGTAAACCTGCTATTTTCAGTGTAAACCTACTAAGTTCAGTGTAAACCTACTATATTCAGTATAAATCTGCTATATTCAGTGTAAACGTACTATATTCGGTGTAAACCTGCTATTTTCAGTGTAAACCTACTATATTCAGTGTAAACCTATTATTTTCAGTGTAAACCTATTATATTCAGTGTAAACCTACTATATTCAGTGTAAACGTACTATATTCAGTGTAAACCTACTATATTCAGTGTAAACCTGCTATATTCAGTGTAAACGTACTATATTCAGTGTAAACCTGCTATATTCGGTGTAAACCTGCTATTTTCAGTCTAAACCTATTATATTCAGTGTAAACCTATTATTTTCAGTGTAAACCTGCTATTTTCAGTGTAAACCTGCTATATTCTGTGTAAACCTACTATATTCAGTGTAAACCTACTATATTCAGTGTAAACCTACTATATTCAGTGTAAACCTACTATATTCAGTGTAAACCTACTATATTCAGTGTAAACCTACTATATTCAGTGTAAACCTGCTATATTCAGTGTAAACGTACTATATTCAGTGTAAACCTGCTATTTTCAGTGTAAACCTACTATATTCAGTGTAAACCTACTATATTCAGCGTAAACCTATTATTTTCAGTGTAAACCTACTATATTCAGTGTAAACCTGCTATTTTCAGTGTAAACCTGCTATATTCTGTGTAAACCTACTATATTCAGTGTAAACCTACTATATTCAGTGTAAACCTACTATATTCAGTGTAAACCTACTATATTCAGTGTAAACCTGCTATATTCAGTGTAAACGTACTATATTCAGTGTAAACCTGCTATTTTCAGTGTAAACCTGCTATATTCAGTGTAAACCTGTTATATTCAGTGTAAACCTATTATTTTCAGTGTAAACCTGCTATTTTCAGTGTAAACCTGCTATATTCTGTGTAAACCTACTATATTCAGTGTAAACCTACTATATTCAGTGTAAACCTACTATATTCAGTGTAAACCTACTATATTCAGTGTAAACCTACTATATTCAGTGTAAACCTGCTATATTCAGTGTAAACGTACTATATTCAGTGTAAACCTGCTATTTTCAGTGTAAACCTACTATATTCAGTGTAAACCTACTATATTCAGCGTAAACCTATTATTTTCAGTGTAAACCTACTATATTCAGTGTAAACCTGCTATATTCAGTGTAAACGTACTATATTCAGTGTAAACGTACTATATTCAGTGTAAACCTACTATATTCAGTGTAAACCTACTATATTCAGTGTAAACCTACTATATTCAGTGTAAACCTGTTATATTCAGTATAAATCTGCTATATTCAGTGTAAACCTGCTATATTCAGTGTAAACCTGCTATATTCAGTGTAAACCTGCTATATTCAGTGTAAACCTACTATATTCAGTGTAAACCTATTATATTCAGTGTAAACCTACTATATTCAGTGTAAACCTGCTATATTCAGTGTAAACCTGCTATATTCAGTGTAAACCTGCTATATTCAGTGTAAACCTGCTATATTCAGTGTAAACCTGCTATATTCAGTGTAAACCTACTATATTCAGTGTAAACCTACTATATTCAGTGTAAACCTACTATATTCAGTGTAAACCTGCTATATTCAGTGTAAACCTGCTATATTCAGTGTAAACCTATTATATTCAGTGTAAACCTACTATATTCAGTGTAAACCTACTATATTCAGTGTAAACCTGCTATATTCAGTGTAAACCTGCTATATTCAGTGTAAACCTGCTATTTTCAGTGTAAACCTACTATATTCAGTGTAAACCTGCTATATTCAGTGTAAACCTGCTATATTCAGTGTAAACCTACTATATTCAGTGTAAACCTACTATATTCAGTGTAAACGTACTATATTCTGTGTAAACCTACTATATTCAGTGTAAACCTACTATATTCAGTGTAAACCTATTATATTCAGTGTAAACCTGCTATATTCAGTGTAAACCTGCTATATTCAGTGTAAACCTGCTATATTCAGTGTAAACCTGCTATATTCAGTGTAAACCTGCTATATTCAGTGTAAACCTACTATATTCTGTGTAAACCTACTATATTCAGTGTAAACGTACTATATTCTGTGTAAACCTACTATATTCAGTGTAAACCTACTATATTCAGTGTAAACCTATTATATTCAGTGTAAACCTACTATGTTCAGTGTAAACCTGCTATATTCAGTGTAAACCTACTATATTCAGTGTAAACCTACTATATTCAGTGTAAACCTACTATATTCAGTGTAAACCTACTATATTCAGTGTAAACCTACTATATTCAGTGTAAACCTACTATATTCAGTGTAAACCTACTATATTCAGTGTAAACGTACTATATTCTGTGTAAACCTACTATGTTCAGTGTAAACCTGCTATATTCAGTGTAAACCTACTATATTCAGTGTAAACCTACTATATTCAGTGTAAACCTATTATTTTCAGTGTAGACCTACTATATTCAGTTAAAAAAAGTTCGTCCTCTCTCACAAATAGAAGATTGAAAGTCGCAGTAGAAATACTTAGTCGCTTCATTCACGGGAAACGGAGATAAGCGCCAGCGTGATTGGCCACTAAGTTCGAACGCCAACTTTTGCGTGAAATTTAATACGACCGGAAATTACTGAATGAGTAGTGACCGGCTAGGCAATTATATTTTAATCTTGCTTTTCGTGTCTTCCAAATTTCCAAACCCATATTTTGGTCAGTTTGCGTTGTGTTAAAGAGATCACCACTGCTTTACTAGTTGAAGCTTTTCAAACCACGATCCCTATTCAAGAATAGGAACCGAACGAAATATACATATTGACTAAATTTAGCGGGAAAACTACCCTTATACCAACTCTGCGCATGTGTCAGTCCTGCAGCCGCTGGCTGTGACTGTTGTCCAAGTAAGGTGTGAGATCACGGTTAGCAATTTATAGGAAGTAGATTTCTTGCGTATTAGATTTCTTGCTTACAGTTACATTCAATGTATGCTGGGTATTTTTGTTCTTTGGCCATCGTAGTTTGATCAAAAATAGGAAACAAACAACAGTGATAAACATATTGAACTTGCACATTTTTTTGTAGAATAGCATACGAAACGTCAAGTCTTAATCAAAAAATGTGCAAGTTCAATATGTTTATCACTGCTGTTTGTTTCTTTTTTTTATGCTGGATATCGTAGTTTCATTTAAACATTCCTCTCTTGTGTTGATAAAGTTCACCTTCAACTTGTCGCCATGTCAGGTTGTGTTTTTGATCTCGGTTAATTTTCTTTCGCCGTTTTACGCTCGTGACGTGTATCTTAAAAGATCTTTTTCTACCGCGTTTAGTACTGTTACGCAATTTGTATGGTCACCTCGAGCAATGTATTTATGTGGTGTCTTTTGCAGCTGTGTTCTTGCCTTCGGATTGATGATAACGACGACGATGTTGATGACGACGACGACGATGTTGACGACGACGACGACGATGTTGATGATGACTTCAACTTTTCTTATGATTTCGTTGCTCATTACTATTCGTACAATGGTGATGATGACGATGATAATGATGATGACGATAATGATGATGATGATGATGATGATGATGAAGATGATTATGATGATGATGACGACGACGACAACGGCTACGGTGATCATTACTGTATATAGAGTAGACCTTTTTTCATAAATTTCTGCCAATTTAAAATTATTTTGTATCCATATAAGTTAGCCCAGAAGCTTATCCTTGCATACGGTCGACGCGCGGGAAATTTGAATTGACCAATCAAGATTCAGCAGGCGGGAGAAAATTTAGTGTCCTGACGTCAATGCAAGTTTACAGGAAAGGCATTGAAGCCAGCCAACTTTTGTCGCTGGAGATGGCACTAAATATTTACGAAAAGGGATTTACAATTGTCAAAACCCTATCAGTTCTTAAAATGTGAAAAACACGAAGAAGTTTGTGTCTCCAAGCTTCAAATTTGGCGCCAAATCTGAGTCGCCGGCGTCCGACAAGGCAACTCGCTCGTAGTTCGTCGAGTGCCGCCAGGTGGAGTGATAGTTGTCTTATTTTGAACAAAATATCCTGTTTCTCGTCAAACTAAACCCGGAATTCTCGAGTTAAGTATTAGAAGAAGCCAAAGCAACTTTAGCATTGTCTCTATTTTTGTTACCTGCGAAGAAAAAGGCTATTATCGTGTCGTTTTGGTGGGACAGCGAAGTTTTGACTGCCGCTCGTACTGCGGGCTCAGCCGCCGTATGCAAGGATCACCTGGGTGATAAGCTTCTGGTTAGCCTCACTAAACTCGTCTGAGATTTGTCAGGCTAATTTTAATCTCTAGAAATGAACTTTTAATTGGTAGCCATTTACGAAAAGGGTCTATGGTGATGTTGAACCCGATGTTTTTGTCTTTCTTTCAGCCTGCTGACCGTCTGCGATGTTACGCTACAAGGACGTATAACGAGTGCGTAACGCGCACGACCTTCGCGCTTCTCATTCTTCCAAGAAACACGGCAGGATGAAGTGCATCTTCTTTAGTCCCAGCAAACCGCGCCATGTCCTGGAGGGTGTCTTGACATTGTCCTTCACAGGAAAAGATTTTCCACGTTATTTACTCAGTCAACCAAGATAATTAAGTAGTAGTATTGCAAAATATATAGAATAATTGGAAGCTTAACAAACAGACTTCATTTTGCCGTGCGTCTGTTCAGTTCTACATACACAGATAACGTCGAAACATGGTCAGATCAGAAAAGTAGACTGTGAGGCAAAGTACTGTGTAGTAGATAGATTTAGCAAAGTCAAGGTGACGCACTAACGGGGAGTGAGCACAGAGTCTACACGCGTGAGGACATTAGCACGAACACCGGAAGTTGAAATTAAGTCGTGCCCAGTCTATTCTCGAGTCCGTGCTCGTGCATGTTCGTTTGATCTAAAATCCACCTTGTAACTGAACAGGCCAAGGATAGAATGGGAACTCTTTGTATTCTGCAGTAAGATAAAATGTTCCATACAATTTTTATATTATCAGACAAGAAACTTTGGTTCTTATTTAGTTTTTATAACAGATTTGTACAGGAAGCAATCGCGGCAAAATAGACTTCAGAATAAGTGCAGGAACTTGAAAATGTTGGGAACACATTTTACTGGAAACTACATGAAAATTTATTCTAGAAATTCATTGTTTGAAGTCGTTCTACGAAGGATTGTCTCGGCAGGCATTCCGTCAAAGTAATCTAGACATTTAACTTTAATAATGTGAAATTGGTAATATATGATAGCTAGGTAGAATTGTTTATTTTGAGCATTGAATATGTTAGTTAAATTAGACAAGGGTCCAGGGATTCTTTGTAAATATCAGTTAAGTAAAATGTAATCCAGATGTGTACGCAAACTTTAGGATGTTAGCCAATTACTAGCAGTGACTATGTAGCACTTTTGTTTGTTTAACCGTTTACTAGCTGTTTTGTCAGGTAGGGGAAGGTTGCGACAAGAATTGGGCTTATAGCTTGGGTTTATTTAATGATTTAAGCCACGAATGATCAATATTTTGACAAAATAACATGTTTGTGGAATGAACATTTTTAAAAAAAATAAGAAATGATATATCTTTTTTGACGGGTGTGGGAGACTTGTTAAGTTTTTGTTGTATTTTTCCTGGGCTTAGATTTATGATTATTTGGAAGTTAACTCTTAGCTCAGTTCACTCTAGCCCGGGCTTCTATATTGTCCAATTTTCCTCAAGGAACAAATCTGGCCACAGAAAAGTAAC
>JAHPZR010016490.1:0-5000 GCA_019787425.1 Platygyra sinensis | reverse complement strand
CAACCTTGGAAGTTTCCTGGCCACTAGTAATAATAACTTTTATAATCTGATGTCAAAGGTGGCATATGAAACATGATTAATAACAACCCTCGGTCGTTGGAGCTTTACCGGCTTAGGGTAACTCTTCAATGAAATGTCGCTTTAATTATTTTGATCAAAAACTAAAAAATGCCTATTCAAACAAGGAGACATGTTTCCATGTCGCACAGAAATACGAAATGTATGACTTTTTATCAAAAGGCACCAGTGAAGAGAGAAAGTAATCTAGTCTTAATACACAGAAATACTACTATTAACTGTACCATGTGACTTTCAGCGCTAGTTCTAGAGCTTGTCAGATCTGTCCGGCTGTAACTGGTTTGATTCTAGAAGCCTCCAATAAATAAAGCTTCATTGAGTTAATTTTTTTTTTTTTAAGTCAATCAGCGGGAAACTAGTTTGCCTATCATCGAAACCGAAGCGCGAAATGCTTGTTAGACTTCACACCACGTTACTTACATTAAATAAGAACTATATACTAAAAAAAAAAAAACGTACTTTCCATTTCAGCGTCGGGTTAGAAAGATATGGCTTTGGAATTAGTAGATCTCCTTGACAGCTCTCAAGTCTCGAAGCAGCTCTTAAAATTCTTGCTATCCTTACAATGAGTCTGGCGTCCATCTACTGACTCACATAAAACTACGAGATGTGATTTGACATCAAGCAGTGCACAATTGGCAGTGAGCTTCTGCGAATGGTTGAACCGCCCTAGGTTTGCACCTATTGTTCTGATTTGGAGGTTTCAGCACGATTATTAACTATTACCTGTCGCAAAACAACGTTTCCTATAAATAAAAGAGAGATTCCGGCTAACGGAAACTTTACCAAGTAGATCGAAGTACTTGAAGTGCTCGCTGCTCGCCATCTGTAGTTTTCTAAAGTGCTCGCTGCTCGCCATCTGTAATTTATAAAGTGCTCGCTGCTCGCAAGAAAAAATTGTCAACTGCTCGTGCTCGCAACAATAATAACACTGTTCGTATTCTTCCAGTTGCTCGCAAAGACCATTTGCCGACCGTTATTCCGTCTGGCTTTCCCCCATTGCACAGGAAAGCCAACAAAGTGCCTCTTATAGGATCGCTCCGTGTGGACCAAAATGGCGGCTAATTTGAACGTTTTCAAAACTTCTAAAAAATGCATTTTATCCAAATCGAATTTTTGTTTTCGCAAAAGGTCATTGGGTGATATATAGAATCAGATGAGAAAATGAAAAAAAATTGACGTTGTGGGCATTTTAACTTTAATCACCTTCCCATTACTTTTCCATGTCTGTAGTTTACGCTTCTTCGTCGTAACCCAGAGATTTATCTTACCAGATTTTACTCTATCTCCTCCAAACGAGCTATTTTATTTCACTCTGTTGAAGCAGATCCTTCTTCGTCTTTTTTCGTACACAACTTTTTTCGTGACCAGATTATAAAGCTCGGTCTTTGATCCAGCGTTATCACCAGGTGAAAAGAAGTCAGTGTAGCTCTTAATATATCTGCGTCAGCTGATTGATGGCTTTGTTCTGGTTTGTCATAGTAACAGGAGATGTTCTCGTGCATCTATAGTCAGGCCTGCCATAGCTGTTGCTAGTCTTGCTAGTTCTGGAGCAATACGGAAAAACTTTGTCCTTACGCTGGCATTCAGCGTGATCCTGACTAATCCACCGGACACTTTCGTGGAGTGGTTTAGATGTTTTAGAGTGTGGTCGCCTCCCACTGTACAAATAAAACTTCCTAGTTCTTGTTTACTACCCAGTTGCCGTTGGTGACAATTTTTGCGAAAAACCATGAATGTGAATTATTGCTTTCATCTTCAGCCTCGTTTTTCATGTTAAATGGTCATCTCATAATCAACAGCTCTCACTTAAGGGCCAACTTACGAATGTCTGCCAAGTTTTCTGGTTTAACCGTTGTCATGTTGGCTCGTATACGTCCGATTTTCAACCTCCTTAAAACCCGTCCTAGCAAGTTGCAGAGTTGCCACCAAAACTTTTCATGGTTACTAAACCCTAATAACCACTTTTAGGCTGGTGGCTTAGTTCTACAACATTTGCTCCCAGACTATACCCTCGATCAACGAGCTCATGATCTGTTTCCATTTATCTCGGCATGCCGAGAACGAAAAACAGATCTCGTAAGAGGTGATTTTGGTTAGCCTGTAATCACAGACGGATTTTTGTGGGATGTTTAAAATTATTCAGATTTATGAGCGTTATGATGGTGCCAACAAAATGCAAATTGAACGACACTGAGTTACTTCTCAAACTGTTCTATATTCAGAGCAAAGAAATTGGAAACAACAAGTACTACGAAGAAACAACAGAACTTAAAAAAATGCAAAGTGAGATTTCGCCTGAATAATGACGTTAGAAAGGAGGTGAAAGACTCAAGGCTGAATGCCATAAATCAACTGATTACGTTCGTAAAAGGCCGACTGAATGCGGGGGTGGGGGGTACTCCCTATAATGGCCTATACGGGGAGGCTCCGCCCGAGAGGGGTACCTTTTTCAGGCTTCAGGTATATAAAAGGGTAGGGATTTCACAATTTGAGGTATATAAAAGGGTAGGGAAATCGGTCATTTAGCTTTTTAAGAGGGCCTTTAATTATAATATTTCGAATAGACGCCCCTTATGGCTGTATCAGTTTATTTATCAAGCACTTCGTGAAATGAGAACAAGCTTCCTAAAGAAGGTATGTGAAAGGGAGACCTTTTTTCAATAAAAGGTATATAAAAGGGGTACCTTTTCAGCCAAAATGGCTATATGAAAGGGTAAGGGGTTGGACCTCGGGGTGGAGCCTTCCCGTATAAAACTTTGTTAAGCACCCCCGGGACTGAATGTTAGCTGCAAGAGTACAACAGCAGCTAATGTTCCCTTACGGAATCTCTTTTGGATAACTGGCTGAAGTATAACCATATTACCGCCTTGCATACGACGACTGCGCCCGCAGTACGAGCTGCAGTCAAAACTTAGCTGTCCTACGAAACGATACGATAACAGCCTTTTTCTTCGCAGCTAACAAAAATAAAGACAGTGCGTAAGTTGCTTTGGCCTTTACTAGTTGTTAACTTGAGAATTCCGGGTTTAATTTGACGAGACAGAACCGCATATTTTTGTTCAATAATAATACAACTCTTATCCATCCCTGGCGATACTCGACGAACTACGAGCGGAGTTTGCCAGCCGAACGCCGGCGGACAAATTTTTGGCGCCAAATAGAAGCTTGGAAAGAACGCAAAATGGTTTTATACTTGTCACTTTTTTTCAAACTGGTTATGGTGTTTTGAAATGGTAAATCCCTTTTTCAGTGCATACTTTGGATGCCAGTCTCCCAGTGAGCAAAAAGTTTGCCCGATTTCGCTCTCTCCAATGCCTTTGCCCGACTTGTTAACTTGACTTCAGTGACAGTAGCAAGTTTTGCCCGCCTGCTGAATCACTGATTGGGTCAATTCAAATTTCCCCGCGCGCCAGCCGTAATGCAAGGCGTAGGACTTTCCTCAGAACTAAACGTTCTCGATGAATTTTTTGAAACTTTCCCTGAATGTTCTCTGCTAAGCACTTTTTCGGAAAAATACGATAAAAATGATAGGTCACCATTCTCGTTTAAGAGATGTGATGGGCCAATCTTTCCTCATTTGTACCCGGCTGTACTCGTACTTATCACGCGCGTTATTCATCGGTCCCCGTTACATTTTGCGGTAGCTCGAAACATAGTTTATAAAAGTAATACTCGGGAAAAAATTTGACAGGTAGAAAGTGTCGAGCATATAGAACAATATCATATAAAATTTGTGGAAACATCACACTATTTGAAACGACGTGGACGTAAAGCGTTCGTAGAGTCGTTATTTTTGCGGTCACAGAGTAACGGTTTCGTGCACTCTTTCTTTTTCCTTCCGATAAAATGTTTAAGTTTTCTTTTAAATTAAAGAGGATAATATGTACACTATTATTATGCAATAAAAAATATAGGTCACCATGCTCGTTTAAAAGGAAACGAACAATTATCTCGCTATCGAGCTTAGCTTGAGGGAAATTTCTTTCGTTGTGTACGTGCACGCGCTAATGTTCGCGCGCTAATGACGCAAAAATCGTGCGCAGTAAGGGATGTGCAATGCAAAACCGAGGAATCACCTAACAAATTTAGTCACCGCAGTGGAGGTAAATATCTACCACTAGTCCACCGACCACTTAGTTAAATTAAAAACGGGATGATTGGGATTAAAGCAATTCGAGAAGTTTATCATTGACCTTAGCGCATCATGGTATATGAACCATTATGACCAGGCTCTAACAAAAAAATGGCGAACGTATGCGTGATTTTTGGGCCTTTTTCAGTTTTATTGTAGTTCTAGTTTTTGTATATTTTGGGGGCGATTTTAATAAAACAATTATTCCACTCGCGGCTTGTTTGGATATGAGGATGAATTATAGCCAACTTGGGCGCTACACGCCTCGTTTGGCTTCTCTATATATCATCTCATAATCCAACGCGCCCGCTCCATGGACTAATTAACAATTATTCACCGAAGTGGAGGTTGAATAATTTGTTTTAAAGTATATACCACGCAATGCTTGATAACTAAACGGCCAAAAGACTAAACTTTAGTTGTGATAACGTAACCGACAAAAGCCATTTGTGTTTTTTCCTTCGACTGCTTGGAGGTGAATCACAACAGTTATTGGATGAGTTGAGCGATGATATTCAGGCACAAACCGAATTCAATATTGTTTTATAATACATTGTTTCACACAACATAATTCATCCTCAGAAACAGAAGCGAAGCGTTCAGCCATTTTGTTTCTGAGGAGAACACTCCAAGGGCTTAGTAACCAGGCAGACGTTGACACTTGACATGATAAATGCAATATCTGCAGCAGATATTGCATTTATCATGTCAAGTTCACAAGCATTGTGAATTGATTGAATGCTCTCGACCAATCAGATTTTTCATAGTGAGTCTGATGTATAATAAT
>JAHPZR010016487.1:27500-38016 GCA_019787425.1 Platygyra sinensis | reverse complement strand
TTTAATAAAAGGAACTTTTTGGGTGCCATGCACCTACACTATAACTGGCAGTTGAAACCACTGAGAACATGCTTGCTTAAAGCCCGGTCCTCACTAGCGACGCAAGCGTAAACATGAACATAAGCATAAGAAGCTTATGCGCAAGTGAGGTCAGCTGAGACATAAGCATAAGCATAAGCTTTCTTCTTATGCTTATGCTTATGTTCAGTTAGGACATGGTTGACATAAGCATGAAGTGCTCGCTGATTGGCTGATAGTCTCATGCTTATGCTTATGCCAACATTTCCTCACTGGACACTATAGTGACATAAACAAAAGCATAAGCATAAGAAGAATGCAAGGTTTTGATATTCTTATGCTTATGCTAATGTTGTGGTCATCCTCACTAGTGCATAAGCTTCTTTTATCCTTATGCTTATGCTTATGCTCGTGTCGCTAGCGAGGACTGGGCTTAAGCCTTTTAATTCCCTGGGGAACATAGGGCCACAACAACACTCCTCCGACGCACTCGGTTCTGTGAGGTCCTCTTCAGCTGTGCCCATGTCATCCCGATAGCCTTCACCTCTGCATCAGTACTCCTGCACCAAGTCAGTTTCAGTCTTCCTATTTTTCTCTTCCTTGTGGATTCCAGTCAAGGGCTTGCTTGGTGACATTTGAGGGGGACTTCCTGAGTGTGTGGTCGATCCACTCCCATTTCCTTTTTCTGATCTCCACTTGAATGAAGCTTTGACCAGTCTTGTCCCAGAGGTCGGTGTTGGAAATGTCGTCTGGCCTTCTGATGGTAATGATGTTTCTGAGGCATCTGTTGATAAAAGTCTGCAGCTTGTGGGTGTTTGACTTGGTAGTTCTTCATCTTTCGTAGCCATACAGCAGGACAGACTTGACATTGGTGTTGAAGATTCTGATCTTGTTGTGGAGGGAGAGGGCTGAAGAGTTCTAAATGGGGCAGAGGGTGTTGATTGCATGTCTGGCCTTGTTGATCCGGCTCTTGATGTCTTTGTCTGTTCCTCCATCTTTGTTGACAACGCTGCCCAGGTAGACAAACTTCTCCACCTCGTTCAGGTCTTCGTCATGGAGTGCGATTGGGTCTTGTTTTTTGTTGTTTATTCGCATCACCTCCGTCTTCTTGGTGTTGATATTGGGACCCATCTTCTCAGCTTCTTCAGCCAGGCGGGACAGCTTCTCCTGTGCATTCTGGTGTCTGTGTGAGAGGAGGCTAATGTCACCAGTGAAGTGCAGGTCGTCCAGCTGTTTGGTGAATGTCCACTGGATGCTGGTCTTCTTGTCTGATGTTGCCTGCTTCATAATCCAGCCGGCCACCAGAAGGAAGATGGTTGGTGACAGTAAGCAGCCTTGACAAACACCAGTGTGTACCTGGAATGTGTCCGTCAACTTCCCATCATGTACAACTTGGCAGCTGGAGATGTTGTACAGTTATGATGGAAATGAACTTGGGGGGAAGCCATAGTGCTGCATGAGTCTCCAGATGATGTCTAATGCTAATTGTAAGAAAAGGTGTAAATAATAAAGATTGTTGTTGTTGTTGTTGTTGATCCACACAGTCTGTTGAATGCCTTTTGGAAGTTGACAAATACTGAGTACAGTGGCGTCTGCCATTCCAGCGACTGCTTGATGATGATTCGCAGTGTGGCGATGTGGTCTGTGCAGGATCTGTCTTGGCAAAAACCTGCTTGCTTCTCTTATAGAGTTTCATCTAGGGCCTTCTTGAGTCTCTCCAGGATGATTCATGTCAGGATCTTGCTTGGTATGGAGAACAGCATGATTCCCCACCAATTGTTGCATGATGACAGGTCCCCTTTCTTGGGCAGTTTTTCCAGGTACCCTGTCTTCCATTCCTCTGGGATCCGCTCATTCTCCCAGATCTTCATCAGGAGTGGATGGATCATCTCTGTGAAGGTCTGGACATCTGCCTTTAGTGCTTCTGGTGGAATGCCGTCTGGGGCTTGCTGCCTTGCCTGACTTCAAGGACTTGATGGCTTTGCTAACCTCAGCCTTGGTTGGTGGATTGGTGTTCACCTCTAGCTGGTTTGCTGCTGGTGGGATGTCAGGTGGGACTTGTGGTGGTGGCCTGCTGAGAATCTCTTGGAAGTGTTCTGCCCATCTTGCTCTCTCTTTGGCTTCATCTGTGATGGTCTCACTGTCCTTGTCTTTCACTGGTCTTGAGGGGACCTTGTACTTCCATGACAGTGTTCTTGTGATCTCATACAGCCTCTTCATGCCTCTTTTGCCAGCTGCTGTTTCTGCTTCTGTGAGGTCGTGTATGAAGCTCCTCTTGTCCGCTCTGGTGCTTTTTCTTGACCTGTTTCTTTTCAACTTCCAGTATTGGGGCCTGTAGATCTTGCTTCTGTTTGCAGGTTTTTGGGTCTGGTTGATGTTGTTTCTTCAGCTGTTTCCTCTCGTTGACGAGGGTCCAGGTAATGGCTGTCAGCCACTCTTTGTGTTGTCTAGTTTTTCTTCCCCAGGACCTCACTGCATGTGGGCCTCCCAGGTGTCCCTCAGGCCCTACCATGTCTCCTCTACTGATTCTTCTGGTTGGTGGGTGAATGGGCTGAACCGGTTTCTCAGTTCACATTGGTACATTTTCAGCCCTTTGTTTTTGTCTTTCAGCCTGTGTACCTTGTATTTGTGGGATGGCCTGTCTGCTTGGTCTCTGTAGACTTTCAGCTTGACCTTCAGGTCTGTCACCACCAGGTGATGGTCTGAGGCTACGTCTGCTCCTGGTTTGACTCTGACATCCAGCAAGCTTCTCCACTTTCTTCCGATGGTGACGTTATTGATTTGGTTCTCAGTCCTCCCATCTGGTGATGTCCCATGTCATCTTGTGGATCTGCTTGTGCTGGAACATGGTGCCTCCAATGACCAGGTCCTTGAAGGTGCAGAACTCAGTGAGTCACTCTCCATTCTCATCCGGATGCCAACTCCATGATTTCTCATGACAAGTTCTCTGTTGGTGTTGTCTGCCCCCACTTTTGCATTGAGGTCAGGCATTCAAATCTTCAGGTCTCTTCCTGGCAGCTTATCCATCACTGCCTGGAGCTGTTCGTAGAATGTCTCCTTTTTCTCTGTCTCTGCTGCATTGGTGGGTGCGTAAAAACACTGGATGACGGTGACTTTCCTTGCCTTTGAGTTGAACCTTGCCGTCAGGAGCCTCGGTGATACTGGTTCCTAGGAGAGTAGTCCCTGCGCTGCCTCAGGTGTTTGGGAGTAGGGCAAAACTCTGTGAATGTGTGGGGTGTCCTTCCTCCATGTCCGGAGTAGATGATGGTGTCACCACTCATCAGTCGCATTCGTCCAGTACCGTTCCAGCGTGTTTCACACAGTCCAAGCATCTTGAGGTTGTAGTGATGCATTTCCCTACACACTTGTGCAGATTTTCTTGCCTCATATAGGGTTTGGATGTTCCAGGTCCCTATTCTGGTCTTGCTTTTTGCTGTCAGAAGAGTTGTTTGCGCAACTGGCTTCCTGAAGGCCTTTGCAAGCATCATAGGCTCTACTGGAGAGGACTCTTCCAGAGCCAAGCTGTTTTCTGGATTTGTCGAACTGCGGTTTCTGTAACAGGTCTGTTGCTTTGGCAAACTGGCTGGTCATAATTTTAGAGCTCCAAAAAATATGTGGGGACTTTGTTTTCAAGTTTTGGGGGTCTTGTGGGGTCTTAGGGGTATTTGTTTTCAAGACACCCACACTTTTCCTTGTAATTGCAGGGATATCAAGGCAGGAAATATCTTGTTGAATGCTGAAGGTCACGCCAAGCTTGCAGACTTTGGAGTTGCTGGTCAGCTAACTGTAAGTGCAATAATTTGTGAATATAGACCGTACCTATACCGGTAGGTAAATAGCTGTATTAATACCAACATTTTTGGAATTACATGCAGATGCATAATTTTCCTTGCCTGGAGCAATCTAGCAGGCATCAGTCAGTAGACAGTTACCAATGGATTCTGAACCTAGCACTTAGCTTGCAGGAATGCAGCTAGCTTTAGGCTTTTGTAATAGAAATCAATATAGATTATAGTTTTCCTAGCTACTGCAGTGGTGAATGGGAAAATTATTGCAGAAAAGACCTTGCCCACAAACAACAAGAATTTTTTAAAAAAAATTAAAACCGCGCTTTTTTAAACTCTTTTTCCGCTCACAAAAACATTACGTAATATTTAGCAACAACGTTTTGCGAGA
Organism: Platygyra sinensis; assembly: GCA_019787425.1. NCBI lineage: Eukaryota > Metazoa > Cnidaria > Anthozoa > Scleractinia > Merulinidae > Platygyra > Platygyra sinensis. Next base: position 33,822 of record JAHPZR010016487.1, on the reverse strand, counting down.
AAACATTACCCGGAAACAATTTAAAAGATGGTTAGGACTTTTTCCCATATTTCAAATCGCCCTTGGATACCTTGTGATGTGTACACAAAGTAAATACTGATTATAGGCCCAAGCACTGAAAATACTGATAAGCGGTTAGGGTTAATGGTTAGCTTCTTTATAGCGTTAGGGTTTCCGATATGGTACTTAAATTAAACAATTTGTTGGTAGCTATTCCTCGGTGGTCTAGTGGTTAGGGTGGAAGACTGCCGTGCTAGCACCCTGGGTTCAAATCCACCTCGTCCCGACGAAATTTGTTTTTCCTTTAAAATTGAAGAGACTTGCACTTTGACAACGTTTGTTGAGCAGAAACTAAGTCTCTGTGTCAAGAAACTTAGAAATTTCATGCAAGTGTACGTGAATAGGGAGAGGGCGGTTTGAGATATGGAAACATTCTTTGCATGAGACGGGTCTAGCGTTACTTGTAATCGGAGAATTTTGTCTGAGGAAAAAATACCTTGACCTTTCAAACGACTATCAATTTACATATGTTAAAAGGGTTTTTCACGAGCGTAAAGGGTAAGTTTTAACTTTTTTTCCCCAGAAAATTCCATCATTGCTTCTAGCGAAGTAAACACGATCTTACATTTATCACCGTCAGCGTGATCCATGGCCAGACGCAATACCTTTTTAGCGCATTGAATATTCCCTTCGAAAGTGAACAGAAACAAAAATTCCAGATTACAAAATCTTCTGTTTCGCAGGCAAAACGAAAATACAGCTTCACTCTGGATAATTTCAGCCTTAGTAGCCAGCAACTGGTCCTAATTGTCATTCTTTATCCTTGCAAATGTCCTGATGTGCATCTCCAACGGATTTTGGCCCAAGTTTGACCAAATAAACATTATTCCCGTCTGCGGCCATTTTTTGTCGAAACAGTTAACTCGCTAACTTGACAAAACCCTCCTGAGGGGGGATATGACGAAAAGACCTGTGAAAGGGCCTGTAATTGGCTAATGATGACATCATCCGCGGAGGTTTGGATCTGGTCACCGACAAAACGAAAAAAAAAAAAAAAAAAAAAACCGAAGGCAGAGCAAGAAAACCGCCCAGCCTCCGGCTGCGCGGTTTTAAAAAAACACACACTGAAAACAGATCACATAACTTTTAGTAATTATTTGTTATATAGGCAAATACTTTTTTTTTGCTTGTGTTTGTTTAGGATACAATGGCAAAAAGAAATACTGTTATTGGGACCCCATTTTGGATGGCTCCCGAAGTAATACAGGTCAGAATTAGTCAGACTTTTTTCCTTTATATATTTCATTTATTCTTTGATTACATGTTCTGTTATGACCATTACAGCAAATCAGCTAGTAGTTTGAGTCTGCAGAAATTCAACACACATATGTAAGAGTTTGTCCAGAATGCATGGGCAGTCCTGAGAACTTCTTTATGACCTTTACATCCTCTTTACTTCCAACTACACGTACATACCACACTGTACAGCTGTATGTACCAAGGCAAGTTATTGGGGACCCTAATGGTAACCACAAGCAAAATCTGTCCAAATCTAACTGCACAAAAAATCATCAGTTTCCAAATTTTACATTAACCTTTTCATACTTGCCCAGTTATTGATGTACCGGAAGTTTTGGGCCGGAAGGTGTGCAGTTCAGTTCAGTTCAGTTCAATGAGGAAATACATGTATAATACAAATTACAATAATAATCATGCATTTGGCAGGCAGTCCAGGAAGCAATTTTGCTTATTTAAAGGACTGCTTTAAAGAATGGAGTAAGAAACTAGAATGTAAAACTGTCATTGGCAGAACAAAAATATTGAGACAGAAACTATAAACAAAAAACTAACAAAACCTAACTAACAGAAACTAACAGAAACTAACAAAACCTTTCGTCTAGATGGTCAAACCAGGCGGGCATACTTGTCTTCACAGCCAGTCGATTTACCAGTTACCTGGCCTTTAATGAAACACTTTTGTACTTAACAAATAAAGAAGCCTAGGCCATGCATTACACTTTGATAAAACACAATGGGCATTTGAGAACACAAGGGAAATGTAGCAAACACATGCCACAGGCGAGTGTTTTTGATATTTCTCGAGTGTTCTCAAATGTTTGGAGTGTTTTCACAGTGTAATACACAGCTTAGGCTTTTTCATTTGCTTTTGTATGGTGAAAAACAATAAAAACACACTTTTTCTATGTTTTATACTCTGATAAAACATAGAGTTTTGACCAGTCAGAGCACACGCAGAGTCCCATCTACATTAGTTTTACAAATTAGTAACAATCTGCAATTTTATTTTCAGGAAATAGGTTATGATTGTCTTGCCGATATCTGGTCGCTAGGAATTACGGCAATAGAAATGGCCGAAGGAAAGCCACCTTACGCTGACATACACCCCATGCGGGTCAGTATAAACTTAATAGCTACTCAAGCTCAAAAATATAAATTCTCTGTGCTAATTTCTAATCGCTCTTTTGCATTAAGTTCTGAGAATTTATGGACAAATGTCAAATGCAAAATACACTAGCATAATTTATTGCAGGCCAAGCACCAATTTCTGCAACAGCTATTTCTGTCATCTTGAACTACATTTCTGAATAATGCTGTTCTATTGTGTAGATAAAAGTAGGTGCAAGTTCTGTAAATTGAAAATTTAACAACAACTGTCTTTCCTTGCAAAGTTTAATCATTAAATAGTAATAGCGTGATAATAATACATGTATTTTCCTTGCTATTACACTGAATACTAGTTTGTACCTCCATGTCAGTCTGTCTGTACTCTGATTTGCTGTTGTAAAAAAGAGGCCTTTTTTGTTGTATTCACAGTGATTTCTTTTAGGAATACTCCCTTCTTACTGTATGGATCTCGTGAATTTATATTAAGTAATGATTGCCATTGATTTTAGAAGATGAAGAAGCCAAAATCACCAAAATCGCCAAATTTGGGGCCAAACGTCGGATAACTTATTATATATTAACGTATAGTTTGGTAGCTGACTGTATCAGCCATCCCCCATTAAAAAATCCTGGATCCACGCCTGTGGCCCAGTGGTGAGAGCACCCACTTCCCACCAATGTGGCCTGGGTTCAGTTCTAGCGTGGGACATACAGTGTATGAGGGTTGAGTTTGTTGTTGGTTTTCATCCTTGCTCCAAGGGTTTTTTCGCTGGGTTCTCCAGTTGTCCTCCCTCCACAAAAACCAATGTCTACAAATTAACAAATTGATGTCAGTTTTTCATGCGTCTGTCCTGTTATTGATCATGAATTTCGACATAACATTGTCAAAGTAGCTGTGGATCCACAAGGCGATAGCCGAGTGGATCCGCAGACTACTTTGACAATGTTATGACAAAATTCATTGTCAATAACAGGACAGACGCATTAAAAACTGACATCAATTTGTTTTTTACGATAAAAAAATTGTCGAATTGCCTGGTCTCGCTCACTGACGTGTCGTCATGTGTCTGTCCGCATATTGACAATAAAAATTAACCAATGAGCACGCGTGAATTTCTGCAGTTATCATAAAATTCCAATTCTACCAGGATAGAGGGCTTGTGTGAAAACCAGCGAAGGCAGATGCCTCTTCCTCTTTAAATCTTACAATTTGTTCCTTCAATATTTATTTTATGTTTTGAAAAACTCTAGCATCATTTTCCTGTAGTAGAGTATTATCGAGGGTTAACTGTTCTTTCTATTGCAGGCAATATTTATGATTCCAACGAAACCACCTCCCACCTTTAAAGATGCCGACAGATGGAGTAAAGAGTTCTTAGACTTTGTAAGCAAATGCCTGGTAAAAAACCCAGAGGATAGAGCGAGTGCCACGCAGTTATTACAGGTGAGTTTACTCCGGAAACAACCTGCTGTAGTCAGTTGAACAAAGGCAAACAGAGTTCCCTTTTGCCTCTGTGTCAAAACAAATCTTTGTGTGAAACCATTGTTATGAAAATGTGTTCTGCTAGAAGTTCATTTTCATGCAAATCTAACTCATTTTCGTAAGAAATGTTTTGTAAGATGACTCGTTTGGAAACAGAGGCAGAAGGGAAACTCGGAAATGGCCTGTTATATCCAAGTTCACGAACAGTTAGCAACTAATAAAATGGAACAGATCTATATTTATAGGGCTTAGTTGTATTACAAGATTAGGATCAAAACATTTATAAGATAGTACAGGCAGTCAAAGAAAATGAATGAACTTTCTTGAAAGCACTTTGTAGCATGGTGTACAATGATTAAAAGTGTTGCTGTCTCAATGACTTTTTTTTCTGTGACAGCATTCGTTTATCCAGGAAGCAAAGTCTGTCAGTATACTCAAACAACATGATCCAAGAAGCTCTGAAACATCATGGAAGAAGAAAGTGCACGAGAGGAAAACGAGGTATGATGCAATCTTATCCTCCATGTAATAAGCCCTTTGCCCCCTGTCCCCCCCCCCCACCCCATCTCCCCCCATTTCCCCCCGTCCTGTCCTTGTAGCCTTTTCTGAAGTTAGTAAGTTTAGAGACTAGCCAGGACGACAAGGTATGATGTGATCTAATACCCCCTGTTCCATGTTCCCCCTTCCCCCCCAATCTTGTCCTTGTGGTTAACCCCTCAAAGCCCCTTCAGAACTTAGTAAGTTTAGAGACTAGCCAGGAGGGTATGATAAGATCTAATATCCTGTGTTTATACGCCCGCTGTTTCATGTTCATCCTACCCACCCACCCCCACGTTATCTTTCATAGCCCTTTCAGTAGTAAGTTCAGGGACCAATTACTCCCGTTACAGTGAACACTCATTTTAGCAACTTTTAATACGTTGTTACTGAGGCATTTCATTGTCTGGGCTTACAGTTAAGCTTAGCGTGAAACGCTTTTATACATAGACTTGTTGTTACACTGTACGTGACAAAGATTCACCTTCTTTTAACTTTCCTTGTAGCACAAGGGGTGGCTAAGGTATATTGACAGATACACACGCGACAATGCCAATTGGTATTATGGGTAGCATTAGTTCGGCGTTTGCCTTGATTGACATCGACTGTGTTTCAGCAGGAAGGAAGGAGAAAGCATGAATACACGTTTTTGTGCTGTTTTCGTTCTACACGCTTAAACAACCAGAGCTTCAATCAAGCAACTATAAACCACCTTTTTACTTAATATCCGTCGACAATGCTGTGTAAGGTTTTGTCCCTTGTTTTGGACAACCATAAATCTTGAAACACCTCGTGTATGTATGTTTATACTAGAAAACTGTGGAGTCCTTTGATTTTGAAGTTCTGTTACTTTTTTGTGAGTCATTGCATCGCGTCACTACCAGTTTCTTTTTCCTTCCCTCCTGCAATTACTTGAACCGAGCACAAAATTTGCTCCCCGTGAAGGAAGATGCTTACAAATTTCCGTTTGCTTTCACGCAATTTCAGGGAACTTAATTACAGACGTTTGTTAGCCACAGAGGGTAACCAGAAGTTGATTTGTGGCGCATTTTATTTTTAATTCCACCAAGGAAGTGAATAGCTCTCGTTTTAGGATTTTTAACCTGACTTTTTAGACGTAAATTAATTTGGTAAAAAGTTTATACCAAAGTCCGCGACTTCCAGTTGCTTTTTGTCACTCAAAAATGTTAGTCTCTTAACTCCGTTTTGGAATTAAGTCTCTTATTTTTTCTCAGATTTAGTCGAGTAGGGGAGCACGTGCGTTGGACGAGGATGACTTTTGTATCGGGCTTGCCGCGTCTCCGGCCTAGCGCAAAGTGACTTGAATGCACTCTCATGCTTTTATGCTTGCGTGTTCACGTGTTTGTGTGCTCGCGTGTTTTTGTGCGCGCGAGCTCGCGTGTTCATGTGCTCGCGTGCTCTCGTGTTCTCATGGTCGCGCACTCTCGTGGGAAACTGTGAAAACTGAGAAAAATTAAGGAGTCTACGTAAACTTCTGTTTGAACAACAAAGAAGAGAGTCTTCGTGGTATGTGAAACACTTTCCTTCCCTCGCCACAGGAGGAAGCAGAGGAAGTCGATGATCATATTGACTCGGGGACAATTGTTAAGGTTGGCGATGGTAATGATAACACGATGATAGTGAACACAGCGTCCAGTGTACAGAGTCAAGATACCATGATCGTGAATAGCGAGGCAGGTACACTACTGGAATCTGATCTGGGAACAATGGTGATTAATTCTGATGAAGATGAGGACGCCACCATGAAAAGTAGGTTTTGAAAGACTGTTGTAATGTTAAATGTTCAGATGAATTATTATTTAAGTGCTAATGGGGCCGAGCAATCGACTGAAACAATAATCCAAATTGAACATAGCGTTCTTAACAATCCCACCT
>JAHPZR010016487.1:5000-22500 GCA_019787425.1 Platygyra sinensis | reverse complement strand
AGAACTGGGCCAAATTAAAGCTGTTTGCAAATTTTCTATGCAAAGCGAACCCTGCCAACATCAACTGAACGCAGTGGTCCTCGTGTATGCATTGCGGTTCTACGTAGAAATTCGCGAGGCAATTCAGGGCAACTTTATTGCTAGTATCGTTCCTTTTTCCGCCTTTTTTCTGATCAAGGCTGATGGGAGGAGAGGGTAAGGAGAAAATTCTGGACATAGGCAGGTGTCGAGACTGCACTGAATATATTGACACAGCTTTTTATTCAGCACCATTTATTTTCTGGTACCTTTAGACTCTTGGCAGGAACTTAACTTGATATTTAAGCAAATCTCTCCACTAGAACTGTACAAAAAGTATGGAGACTGAAGAGGAGAATATGCATGTTGAGCATGGAAGTTGAAAATGGCCAACAGGTGGTTTTGGAAGTAAACATTTTGATATACATTGGATGAAAGGAAATATAATCAAAATAAGGCTCAAACTGAGGGCTGAATACAAATGCAGTTGTTTTGATTGAGTTATATCCACAGGACGGGCTTTCCGACTGAATAACTGACTGACTGGCTGACCTCTGTCTGACTGTCTGACTATCTGACTGACTCTCTGACTCACTGACTGACACACTGGCTCGCTCACTGACTCACTGACGGACGAACGTACTGTCAGACTGACTGTCTGTCCATCTGTCTGTCTGACGGACTCACTGACTGATAGACGGGCTAACAGAATGACAGACTGTATGCATGTATGTCTGACAAGCGAACGGACTGACAGACAGACTGACGAACTACTGGTGAGAGTGATTGACGGACGGACAGACGGACGGTTTGAATGACTGACAGGCGGGAGGACAAACGTAAGGACTGACTGACGAACTGATTGACTGTTTTATTTATTGATCGAGTTTAACTGAAGCCAACAAACCATCGATAAACGAGAAAAACAAATTAATGTTACAAGAAACACAGACCACGTAAAGGCACGTATTCTCTCCTGTTGGCCATTTTTACTGAGAAGAGTAAGAACCTATTTATTAATAAGTGTCTATTATTTTGTAAAATGTACTCATTCACGTTAGAAAATGGCCTACAAACTAATGAACTACTGTATCAAAGATTGCTCGTGATTTCAAAGATAGACAGTGACAAATTCGTAGCCTAGAGAGAGCGACGCGTTTGCTAACAAACAAATATGCCAGAAAGTTGGTTTTTATAGAAATTGACTGAAAATCATCAGTGCAAATTATTTAAACGAAGCTTAAGACAGTGCTTATGAAAGCTGAGCTTGATATACCCGGGCATATCCCCCCGGGGGGGACTCCCAAATAAAAGAAACCCCTGGGTGCTTGTGATACCTTTCCGAGGTATCCCTTAGAGTGTCCAGCCACCAAAGCTCCACAGCGGGAGCTTTTTGTTGTACCTTTTAGAGTTTTGAGTGGATAAAAATAAGATAGGAGATAAATGTGTTGCTTTAGAATTTGGGAACTCTTTTGGGGTGAAAAACATTTCAAGCCACACCCGCAAAACAAGATCTTGGTACCTCCTCAATAGTTCCGAAAAGCGCCCCAATGCTTTTTTATATGGGAGTTCCGTCCCCGGAGAAAATGACCTGTATATCTAACAAGTTGTTTTATTATCTCTGTTATTGTTCTGCCTTACTGTTTTGAGATTTGGTTCAATTTCAAGATGCTTTTGTACGTTGTAAAAATGACTTTCATTTGTACGTTATAGCCCCTTTAAATGTGTAGGTGTTTTTTGTAGCATGAAACAAGCTTTGGTTGGTCGGCGTTGGAAATAAGTTTTGTTGCTTGGCGAATCGCCTGACAAAACCTTGTAGACATAAACATAAACTAAATCGCGGCCCAGATTGCTATAACCTGCGATCAGGCGTCCTTTTTTTCGCGCGAAAAAGAAGGACGCCTGATCGCAGGTTAAGATTGCTAGAATATTTTTTATTTGGGTTTAAACAAAAAGTTCTGTATTCCGGGTTTGGCCCTCTCTTTGTCACGCAACATCGGCAGAAAGGGTCTTTCTCACGACGTTGCGTGACAGAGAAAGTGCCCTAACTGGTCTAGAAGTTCTGCTATAAAAGGGATGTCACCTTCCATGTATCATATCTTGAACAAAATACAAAGTCAAACCTTTGCAGTGATGGAATCAGAATAGCTTAAAACATAATGATATTATTGTCAAACAAATGACATTTCGTAATGTTTTAACGTGATATTTGTACCAAATCTGATACACACTGTGTAGGTACTGTCGAAGTAAATACGGAGCTCATCTCTCAGATGTTTATGCCTTTACAGATGATATACAACTGGGTGTAAAAATGAAAAGGCCAGATCTCGTTTATATCAGAACTTCATGCTGGGTTGTGTAAATATTTGCTATTGTAATGTTTATTAAAGCACGTTTCCCTTTTTAACGAAATTTTCCCCGAGAGCAAAATACAAAAAATGATAATTAAGGTAACTAAATTAAACGAAGATGAGATTTGTTAATTCTGCAGGTACATCAATTATTTGCAGTTCTACAAGTGATATTTGGAAACGAGACAAAATAAAATTTTTGCCTAACAATGCGTCTCCAGTAGCCATTTATGTGCTTCTCAATAGATTTGAGGTCGTCTTCTCTCAGTATAGTACTGGGACTAGCTTGGAAAAATTGAGGCTCAACCGCTCAAGGGGGGGGGGGGGGGGGGGGGAATATCATTAAAAGAGATTATCATTTGCATTTGATAGAACGTCATGTATTAGCCTCAGTTGCAAGTCAAGTTCGTGGCAGCTATAAAGGCGTAAATCGTAGGAAAAAAATACGATAATAAAGGAAAAAAAATCTCCATGTCCGGGAGCAGAAGCGCGCTCGCTGTGTAGCCGTGAGCGCTAGATCGAGCGCTAGATCGAGCGCTAAACCGTGTTGCCTCTTAACCAAACCCCTTACGCCGGATCGCTTCGCTCTTCGCCGTTCCCTCGTCTTAAAGGCTCACTTGTGGTTTGAAGACGTGTATCGTAACATTTTTCAGACACTAGATCCTTTCAAATATGAACCAGAAATAACCAGGTTTTGCAGAAAATAAGAGGTACGGCATCAACATTGATTCGCACAACTGGGGTAGGGTGGTACTTCCGTAGTTTTTAATTTGCATTGGTGTGACCCTATTTATGGATGAAACACATGAAATATGATACTAGTTTAGGCCCAAATCCCTAAAATGACACCCTACTGAAAGGAAACAAAAACTAAGAGTAGCGTGGACTGCTCAACTTTATTTCGTTTCTGTAACCTTGGACTTAAAGATGATTTCCAGTCCGTACTGCGCAGTCTCAGAACCCTCATGTTTATAAACATAACGGCGCACTCAATGGAATGTGAATCGATGTTATTCGTTAAAAACCACATACCTTATCTTTGAGGCCTTTCAAATTATTTTTCCAACAGTTTCATTGAGTTTTACAGCTGCAAAGTTGTTTCATCAAGTGATATGAGAAAGAAACAAAGCATTAAGCTTTGACCGCTTCGCATCCATAATGGCGGTTGTTTTTAAACTTCGAATTTACTTCATGTAAGTAGTTGCGAAATGTTCACATTTCGTGACGTCTTACATGAAACAAAACAAAAAACGTAAACAAACTCTCCAGAGTGCGCAGTACGGACTGGAAATCAGCTTTAAGCGAATAGTCCAGTAGTCCAATAGTCACTTGTTTTTCGTTAAGTTTGGCATTTACGCACTGCAATTTGAGGTGATACAGTTTAGGTACCCTTCCCTATCTAACATGGAGTATATCTCGGCACAGAACAGCTATACACTCTATCACTTCTGTGTCTTCGTTTTGCCATACTCAGTTACAGTGAAAAGTTATGGAACGTTTTTGAAATAGTATTATAAAAATGTGAAGTGTTTGTACAAAAATCGCTCGCATTGAAAAAATATTTCGAAAGGAAAAAATTTGCAGACGCGTTTTTTGTTGTTTATGTGTTAATTTGCCCACTGTCAAAATTTGAGGGCAATCGGACAAACTCTCCATGAGTTTTTTTTTAGTGTCCGCTTCAAGCAAAAAAATTGATTCGAGAAAACAGCGTTAAATATGTCAATCAGACGGGTAATTTTTACTTCCGGTCAAAACTTAAAACCGCCATTTCTCTGGCAATATTTAGTCCTTTTCAGTGATTTAGTTTTTTACATTAGATATTTCATTTGGATCGTTACTTAAACCGAAAAATCGAAATTTGAAGAAAATTGCCGATCTGAAGGTATATGGTAACCTTAATCGAGGTTAAAATAGTTCCTGCCTCCTTGTTTCGTGATCTATGGCGTACCTACATTGGATAAAAAGTGAATCAGTTTTTGATTTCGTCACTTATTAGCAACCTGTACTCTGAATATCGGCATAACTGCGATTTTTTTATGACATTTATTCCGTGAACGTTCTTTCTCATGTTTGGGATCAGATCCAAAATTACTAAACAGGAACAACAACAACTTGGTGTGGCTGAAAATTGGGAAGAGGGTGATGAAAAGCTCCAATATAATACAAACGTCAGCCCCATGCACTCGGGCCGCCACGAAGCTCTTCGGAACGTCTCACAGGATTGGTTGAGAAAATTATATACAAACAATGGTAACAATGGACCCTAGCCCTAAATCAATAGAGCTTCGTGCCAGCAAGATCCAATGAAATTAGAGGTTCTAGAGAGCTTCGTGACAACAGGTGCACTCCTGGACTTTGTTAGCTAAAGAAAACCTACCACCAGGGTGGTACATACACCGGTATAGAGGAGGTAGCTGGGCCTCCCCCAGGGGTGGCTGTGACCATTCCTGGGTAGAGAGGTAAAAGAGTGCGCAAAACCGTTGGTCTGTGATGCAAATTATGACCGCGAAAACAACGACTCTACGAACGCTTTACGTCCACGCCGTTTTAAATAGTGTGATGTTTCCACAAATTTTCTATAATGTCATTCTACATGCCCGGCACTTTCTAGCATAGGTGCGTTGTGTAAATATCTAGGATCTTCGTTCGCTACACCATGCGAGTCTAATACTTGTGGTAGCGCCACGGCTCCATCTCCCGTTTTCTCTTAAAGTGCGACAAAATCAACATAATGTCTGTAATGTGATGTAGCCAAAAGCGAGATGAAAAATGTACTAGTGTAATAGAAACTAACGCCAAGGGAATTAGGAGGCAATCAGTGATCTTTGCCTGTTATGTAAATGATGCATTGAAAACTTGAATGCTCTGCGCGAGAAATTCACACATTTGATAATGGCATACAAAATCAACGATGTACTTTCTTTTGTCATAGCGCACCTTAGCAGAATTTGATTTTCAAATTTCTCAACCGACGTTTCGTCAGTTTAAGCTGTATGAACTTCGTGTTAGGTTTGATCACTTTTACCAGTGAAAGCGAAGGTTTGAAAGGATACGGCAAGATTTGTTCAGACATTGAGCAAGATCGCCATTTCACGTAACGTAACTGACAAGTTTCTTGAAGCCACGAGACTGAAAGCTCAAGCTCGCTTGACAAGATGGCAATGTTCCCGTTCAAACGGTTTGATTCAAGCATTGCTGGGCTCTGTGGTTCTCACCAGTTAGGACATTTCAGAACTGTACCGGGCTCATATTTTGTGGCAACCAACAAGACAGGATAAATGGTGCTGAAAGATGAAATCTGCCTTAGTTCCTTCTTCACCGGTGGGACATTTAGATACAGTCACCATCTTGAAGTATGCGGAGACAGGTAAGAGAGGCAGCGTAATGGAAAAAGCCTTCTTAGAGGTAAGAAAAAGTTTCTCATTCTATATCATGAATCAGCAAATAGATTGAACTTTATTCTAGACCATTTCTAAATATTTTACTGGTCATATGATGTTTTAAAAGGCTGAACAATCTCTAACGAAGGTAACTCTCAGTGACTTTCAGGCTCAACAACAATATCAGTGCCAGCGAAAACTCGATGTTTAATTTTCCCAGAAAAACTTCAACAGCAGTATCGGGGTACAATGATCTGAAAATTATATTAAAATGCTTGAGTTAGAAATCGGTTGTATGGAAAGCAATTACTTTATCCTATGACTCTCATACAATTACACTTTTCGTAAAGAAAGTTTCATTTTTTCATAAAAATTCTTTGTGATAAGACTCGAAGAGACCAAAGACAACATGTAAATATAAAAAGTTTAAACTTAGTTTTCCTTTGTGAACTTAATTAATCTAAACGCCTGTTTTTCTCTAGATTAGTCCTTGACTCGCTAAATACTGCGCAGTATATACCTTCATCACATGCAAATCGGTATCGCAACAGTCTACTGATGAGAAGTCTGGTTCAGTTGTTGCTTATCAGGATTCATATTGGAGTGATTCCTGGCCAGAGAAATGTCTCGAAGAGATGAATGCAAGGAAACAGGAAATTTATTTGAGAAAACCCTCAAGTGGGACGACGAGCGGAAAAGTCTTTCCTCAGACCAACTCGGCCGTCTGTGCACAATTCAGGTAACGACAGGATACGTAAATAAGGACATAGGTGTCGAGTTGCTTCTTAGAAAAACCCGAGATCAGCACTAAAACGAACAATAAAACGTCCATTTTGAAATTGGAATGATCGTAGACGGCAATCATGCATTCCTAAGCTGGGTGGAGAGTCTCGCGCGCTCCTCTTAGTGCTTGTTTTACTTTCCCGTCCAGAGGGGTGGTCGCAGTCGAGAAGTCGACTAGGTCTTCCGTGCCGTGCAATTTGGAACCTATCCTATTGGACACAGCAAGCAGGTATCATGAGTATCATGCGACAATCCACTGGAAACACGAGTCTGGATGGAGTGTCGGAATAGGGTGGTTGATATCCAATCGGGCCTGTAACTCACCTCAGCGCTTCTGGCTCATATGGACCCCCCGAGGGCTGTGTCTGTATTCAAGCTGGGATTGCAGGTTGTCGTTTCTGTTATTTTTGCAGTCAAAATTCTATAGGAATGTATAAACACTTGATCTGGGTTTTTCGAGAGCTAGTTGTACTTAATTCTCGATAAGTTGAAGGGAGGAGGAAATGTGGACACAATATCCAATTGCGTGATCGTGATCAACCACGAATAGGCCCTTTGCAGTTTACGATCACATGGTACAAAAACCGCCATGCTGGAGAGCAAACTGCCCACTGGGACCTCCAAAACAAAGCAACTTAACTAAATATTCTTTTGTTTTGGAGGTCCCAGTGGGCGGTTTGCTCTCCAGCATGGCGGTTTTTGTACCATGTGATCGTAAACTGCAAAGGGCCCATTGGATTAGATGAACCTCTACAACATGATTTCCTGTTGGACTACGTTGTGCTATGTAAAACAATGGGGAGTATTAAATTATGTATGCTCGATCCTGTAGGACGTTGAAAGGTTTTTAATGACAATGTACTTTAAAGTTATTTTCAGGAATGCCACCAAGCTTAAAGTTTGGCCAGTTGCACATGCCCGGGGGATACTCCCAGAAAAATTGGGTGGGGGTGTGCGGCCCGCTTCCCAAAACCCTTACCCTATTCATGACCAAAATTTGCGTTATTCCCTACCCTATTTATGACCTGACCAGAAATTCGAAACGCTATTTATGACCTGAACCTTACATCAAAATCCTGTTTCAGACCTGCGTTATAATTACATCCTTAGTATAGATCAATGTTTACCGTGAGCATAATTTGTGAAGGGCTATTGTTGATTTTCTTTTCGATAATGATGAAAAAGTGGCTTCTAGGTTTAAGAACACGCCCATATCAGGGCTAGAGTACAAAACCTATACCCTATTTATGGCCAAAATCAGCTAAAATCGATACCCTATTTATGACCAGAACGCCTGAAACACCATACCCTTTGGGGCCGCACATACCTATATAGCCCATATAAGGGAGAAGCCCCCCCCCCCCCCCCCCCCGCTGGGTGTACATGTTTATATGAGTTTACTAAGGACTTTGTGTTACTATCGATCAGGAAGATATTGCCTGATTTCATACGTTGGGGGCCTGGGTACGAGTCCGTCTATTATGGGATTAACAACGCAAGACCCATATATTCAGAAAGAGCACACCGAGCTTTACAAAATCTTTAAGTTTCGTGTTAATTGGGCCAATATTGAACAAGATACGGCCATTCAAAAACTTCAAAATTTGCAAAGAAATGTATGGCTTTCCGGACAAGTGTCCGGCAATCCATACATTTGTTACTAAATTTTGAAGTTTTTGAACGGCTGTATCTTGTTTGATATTGGCCCAATTAACACGAAACTTGAGGATGTTGTAAAGGTCGGTGTGCTCTTTCAGAATATATGGGTCTTGTGTTGTTAATCCCATAATAGACGGACTCATACCCAGACCCTCACGGTATGAAATCCGGCAATAGGGATCATGGTAGAGCTATGTAGGCCTATGCAAATTATGTGTGGCTATATCAAGCAATTTAGGGATGTAGAGTCTTCGCATGTGTGAAAAGTAACTAGCTCTCAATGAGTATTTCTATATTGGGCTTATACCACGTTTATTCCAGACTCAATCGATGTTTATAGGTGTTTGAATCGTGCGAATCCAACTGCACATAAACGCATTGTAGAACTGCAAATGAATTCAGAAACTCGCTCACTGTATCATTCATTATCTACTCGTCCGATCTTTTGACACCTTCGAAAAACTACGGATCGACATCTTGAATAATCTATGAGAAAAATGGAACGTTGTCGAACATCTTCGGCCATCCGACGAATTCAGCAAATTGAGCAGTGTCCAAGAAGTTAATCTTTGGAAATCCGCCTAGTTCGACGAAAAGAGCATCTTCAGTTATCTGTGATAACCTCCGGGAAAATCGAACATTGTTAAACACCCGATCTCCGGAAATCCGACTCGAGCACTGTCAAAGCATGCTCAGAATATCTTCGGAAATGCGACATCAAATCGAACACCGTTCAAGAAGTCATTAGAACTTGGAAATCCGACTAATTCGACAAATAGAACAATCATCTTCTGTGACCTGCGAAAGTCCAAGTAATTCGAAAAAAAATCGAGTACTCCTGAAGAAGACAACCCCCGGGAATTCGACTAATTCGGCAAACGAAACATCTTCGGTAACCTCTGAAAAACCGAATAGTGTCGAACATCTTCGGCAATCCACTATTTCGGAAAGTCGAGCTCTGTCGAAGCGTAGCAGGGAAGCGTAGCTAACAATGATGTTTATAAAATAACTGAGCCACCGCGCGCGCGCTCATTGTCGATAGGTGTGTTTAGATGAGAGTGTGTGAACGGGGTTGTGACGTTTCAGATTTGCGCGTATTTTTAAGGATTATTTTATAAAAGCAATAGAGCACTTTTTCCTTGTTTACAAAGCCTCATCTGAACACTCGGAGGGTTTGGAGAATTCTCCCAACGCTCCTCCAGTTCGCAATGTCACGTGATGTGACGTCACTCTTGAAATGGGTCTATATGTAAACACGGAAAAAGTGCTCTATTGCTTAAACAGAATATCTTCGGAAGTCCGACCAATTCGGTGACAAAACGTCTGATAACCTCTAGGAAAATCGAACCTAAGTTTTCGAACATCTCCGGTAATCTGACCATTTCGGCAAGTCGAGCACCGTCTGTCGCTTTCGAGTGGTATACCATGGAATATCCCACGAGACATTTGTATTTTCTTAGTATACACACGAGCCTTTGACGCTTATGTTTATACCGAAAAAATTCAAATGTCTCGTGGGATATAATTATTCCATAAGGGGTCACTGCTCCGCCAGTTTGTTACTTTCGAGTTCCAAAATTCGTATGTTATCCACGTCATCTGGAGCTCTAGTGGTTGGGCTATAGCCCTTCCTCCCATGCAGTGTCTATGGTTCCTGCTTTTTTTTGTGGTTTGGCACATTTCATTATAATCCATCAAATAAGAAGATATAACGAAGAGACAAAATTCCCTGTTACTCCGAGTTTCGTGCTCACGCATTCATCAGACAGTATTTCGAAATACTGTCTGATGAGTGCGTGAGCACGAAACTCGGAGTAACAGGGAATTTTGTCTCTTCGTTATATCTTCTTATTCAAAGCTCTACACTTGGTTTGCTGATTTTGGAAAAACCCTTACCATTATTCAACGCTCGTCCCAACCGGTTTATTCTGACAAATGGTAAACATGTCCGCGAACAAATATTCTAGCATATTTTCGCACCAAATGGAGGCTATTGTTTACGTAGCCTGAAATGCCAGTCTTCTCCCACCCTCAGCTTAATCCCCGGGCGATTTGGCTGAAGGCGAAAGACGATTAACTATTCAGGCCATTACCTTTCAGCATTCTCGGAGACCTAGGGGCAGTTAGTTGGGAGAACGCAATATTTTCGGGTGAAAGTTTACTTCTTGATGTAATCTTTTGCTCGAAAATATCGGGCCGACCTGCGTCTTGGTCTCCGAGGACCCTTCAGCTATATAGCAGCTACATGGAGGTTCCAAGCGTTCCAAGCGTTCCAAGCAACGAGCACGGGAACGAGCAGTGCAGTGGCCGAAGCTCATCCTTGAGCCGACTGTATGAGAGTACGACCAGCAGTTTTCTTCTAAAATTCAAGATGGCGGATGGTGAGTGGGGCACTATACTGTATGTCTAGTCAGTATACTGTATGTCTAGTCAAGACGTACAGTAAGCTTAGGGAACTAGTCAAAACAACTATACTCAAACAGGACCCACCTTTGGGGGAGGAGGGGGGCTCTCAAAGACACCACCTATCTTCGAACATTACCAACAACATTTTATTGGCTTTTAAATTTGAGTTGACACAGGAATATTCAGCTAGCAAGAGTCGGCATTACTAGACAAACAAGAAAAGTGAGGTTTGAATCTCACTGTAATTTTTTACTGCTGGATAGAGGGGTGGCTATGCAATAAAGACACGTTATGCAATAAAGACGTTAAGCAAGGGGGGGGGGGGGGGGGTGTAGTGCCTGTTCGAGTTTAGTAGTTTTGGCCACTTCCCTTATATTAAATTTTTTTATGCGACACCACAGCCCATCAGTTAGTGAGTTACCATGGCATCTACGGTGCAAAAATAAAGTTAGAAAAATTTGTTTGAGAACACAGTCATGGCTTTTCCAAGTTTTAATTTTGAATGAAACGGAAAAGGTTTTAAATCAGCAAAATGTTTTAATTTACCAATCTTTTAAAACAACTTTGTTTTCCAGTCCAGTGCACCACACTGTCTGCAATGTGCTTTTATTAATGCTTTTTAAAATGGAGCAGATTGTTTAGAGTGCTACAAATATTTTGAAGTTCTTGCAGACTTCCTTGATTTTATGTGTTTTTTTTAGCAGCGATCAAGCAGATTCTATCGGATGTGTCTTGGGGTGACCTAAATAACCAGATTATTGATACACTTCCAGGTATGATGACGATATAAGATGTTATTTTCAGAGGCTTGTGATGTACTGATTTGTGAGGTACATGCAGTGGCCCAGTGGTTAAGTGTTGTACACCAAAGATCAAACGGCCTGTATTCAAGGGTCTTCAAGGCCTGTTTATGAGTCTTTGTGAAAGAATGTGTGCTTAGCTGAGAGACTTGCTTGGAATGTCTCTCATCATACAGAAGGAGAAACGAGTATCAACAGTTTGTAGGGCAACCTGAACTGCAAAAATACTGGATACTAAGGGGTATATAGCAACAGGTTATGGCTGTAGCTCCCCATTTAAGAAGATTAAGGGTGAGGTAACAATACTTGATACTAGAAGACAGGATTTGACCTCCCTTGATTGGAGAAGATATATTATTTATAATTTGTAAACTTTGCTGATAGTACATGTATGTACAATAACAGTGTGCATTCATTTTGCAGTATGCAGTGTAAACCTATCATTATTGTTCTGTTCTAAGATTGGTTTTGAGCAATCCAGGCCCCTGGGGCATCTGATGACCAGATTACAGCAGCAGAAAATCTGTGACGTACATGTAACAATCCAGACTGAGCTATTTTTGTAACTCCTCCTTAGGTATGAATGAAGTATTTATAATAAACTTTCTATAATTGCTGTCAATTATTAAATTATAAGCCTTATTTGGCTTTCGGAAAGTTTATGTAAGCTTATTTTGTGCATTCTAGCTGATGTTGTTGATTTAGCCCTGTCTGCATTGAAGAAAGGTCAGCCTTTCACTAACTTAAAGACATTTAGCCTGGCTATTAGTCAATCAATTCAGGTGAGATTGGGTCTAATTGTGAATTGTTTGGCCAAAACCTGCGATTAGTTTAGTATCGGTTCATAAGCAAAATTGGTCTCCAGTTTTGAAGTTCTAACCCTCGTCTTTTTCCCTTTTTCCTTACATGTAATAAAATAATTTAAAGCAGTTGTTCCTGGGCATGGGATTATCCTCTATCTTCAATTGCTTAATAACAGATTGAAACAGTTTTGCAAGAAATTAACCAGAATGAACTAGTAATATTTAACTTTTGATGGATCTGAAAACCTTTCTGTTTTTCCTCAGGGTGTGGCAGTGTCTGACGTCAGTAATGTTCTGGAAGAAAGTTAAAATCCCAATCCTTTGAGTGTTGGAGAACTCTAGTGGAGTTTGTCTGTCATCATTTAAGCGTAAGAGTCACCCTCCTAAACAGATCTATGTATGCTCTTTGGAAGAAACACCCAAGGGAGGGAGGGAGGGGGCACTCCCATACATGGCAGTAGTGGATCCAGACCTTGAGCTATGAGGGCGGCCCAGTCTTGATTTACTTGCCCTGCTGGCCTTTTTCTCTTCTGTCATTTCTTCTTTTTTTATCCAAAATAGGGGGAAGGGGGAAGCTATCCCCTAGATCCATCACTGCATGGGATGTATAATATGTTTGTGTTGTGGGAAAGGGCATGGTTAACAGTTTTCCCCTGTTGATGTTACAAATAATTATATTCACGGTGTGATCCTTAGACAGAGTACCTGCCTAATTGTGGCCGCTAACGCTGTAGTGTGTAGATACCCGAATGAATTTTTAATTTTTAAATTTAATACACCTAAGGACTTGTTATATTTTTGACTGTTATTTAAAGTGTACCTTCATCTTCAAAGTACCAGTACATAATAAACAATATTACTTTTCTTTTTTTAAGGGTTGCATCCACAAAATGCAAATTTTTTTTGCAACATGAGGAGGTGATGCCTCAGAATAGAGCTGTGATGTTCCATTTTTAGGTAAAATTACTTAATGTATAACATTCATGACTAGGTTGGTAGTTTAGGGGCAAATGGTTAATGTTTCATGGAAAATGGTCTTCATTTTTTGCCATTTATTGCATATAGAATTGAAAATAAAAAATAAGCAGTGAAGTATATAATTTGTAGTGGAAATGCAAAGGTCTCATTTGCTGGAAGGCTAAGGAATGTCAACCAGATTCTTGTTGTGTCCAACTGATTGCACAACAGAACAGATTGTTTGTCAATCTACCTTATTATAGCAAATTGCAGAAAATTCTCGCGGATTAAATTTTGATGTGTTTGTTATATGACTTTGAAATCAGTCAGTTTCCACAGAGTCTTCTAGCGATATCTTGCTTTCAGATCTTGAAAGAATAATTTTTTCGTTTTTTGTAATGTAGGTTCTATTCCACTGGATCCCAGTCTAATGCAATCCTTAGAAGACAGCCAAGCCTTTTGACTTGTTTCCTGACTCGCCAACACTAAATGCAGTGAAGATGATCACTTCGAAACTGGTACAAAAGGAAAGCAATGGAAATCAGTGATCAAAGGAACAAGTACTTTTTTCAAAATAATGGTTGCTGAGCATGTGGCATTTATACAGCTGGACAAGTGTGACTGAGATGGCCAAGTGATCAACAACTGGATTCTCCTGACAGTGCCAGTCTCTTGTGAATCAAACCAGTCAGGATGAGAATTACAATACAATAATCAACTGGAAGATATTGTCTTGATGTAGCAACAAATCCTCAGAACTCTGATGTAAAGAGAAATGAAGGACAGTGAAGGAGAACTGAAAATGGTGAAGATATGAAGTCTGTTCAAGTATATATACTCATTTACAAGGCTAAAAAAGACTTAAATTCAAGCTTGCCTCACGGACAATGAGCTCTCAAATTTTGCTTTTTCTGGGCAAGTCTTGGTTTACTTATTATGAATTCCTAATTAGTTGGAGGACAACTTCCTAATTGGGCAAGTGGGAATGAATCTACTTGTCCTGGACAACTGAACAGAACTTTATTAAGCCCTGGACTCTAGTCATCAAGTAAGAGAAACATAGAAAAATATGGCTTCACCCCTCTATAGATGCTTTAGCCACATTGCATTGTTGTGGGAGCATACGAACAGCACACAATAGCCTGTTCACAAAGATTTACTTGTTAGAGCAAGAAAGTGCGATTACTGAACAGCATCTTGATTTGGGAAGAGCTTCATGCGAATTTTCCCTCGATACATAGTTACACAGTATGTGCGACTTCAAGACTTGCTTTGTTTGTGACCTCTTCAGTTGATCACCAGTGAAGATTGGAATTTGGGATGACTTCATGTAACCATGCACAAAAAATATACCTTGATGCAGGATAACAACAACTGACAATAATAACCAGATATATAATAATAAGATAGAAATAAACAACTAAACAAACAAATAAGTAGAAATAAAAATAAAAATTAATAGTTAAAGCATGTGGTATCAAGGTATATATTTCATGCCTGGTTACATGAGGTCTTCTTGGATTTAAATCTGTCATGGGGACAATATTAAAAGGTCGTAAACGAAACTAGTTTTTTGGTTGTATATGTTAGTGTTGCTGTGTGTTGAAATAAGTTTTAATGCAGTTTTTCCCTATCAAGGTGACATTTAATGATTGCACTTTAAATTCGTGATTTTGACAAGCAGACTGTTGCAGAAAATTAATGATTTATTTTAATCAGAAAAAGAAATTGAATTCTTTGCTAATCCAGACAGTTGCAGACCATGGTTTTACATGACCAATAATAAATCTGAGATTCTTTGTTCAGAAACTTATAAAATGTTGCTGCTGAAAGGTCAATAAAAAAGGAAATAAATAAAAGTGGTACTCCTTCAGTTTTTTGTTTGATGTTTTGTGATTGCTAGAATTGCATTAACTAGTCGCTCTTCCAATGCATCTTGAGTGGAAAGAGGGGCCGACAATAGGTTCACATGAGTAATCGGTGTGCAAGTTACTTTTAAGGTCAGCACACACGAGGGGACAGATCCCTGCTACTAATTCCTTCAAAATCTAGTCGCAGGAACTGACTTTTGTCTGTGCGACTAGTGCAACAAATTCAAACCAGTTTGAATTTTTGGGACAAGTCCATGTGACTTTTTTCGTCAAAAAGCTTCGTGTGAACTGTTCATGGAAGACGTCCCTGTGACCAGTTCCTTTGTGTAGACTCTTCGGTGGACAAGTTGTAGATACTACTCTCCTCTTGTTGCCAATCTTTACCCATAAGAGGAATTAACATGGGGGACACCAGAATTCAAATTTTGTTTTTAATTTTGTGGGTTAGTGTGCAAGCGTGACAATAAGAGCTAGTCATGAGTTAATTTGGGAATTTAAAGAGATAGCAGCACTCATGATCATTGGACATAGATGTAAGGTTCATCCAACAAGTTTATCTGGTTACACGCTTAAAATTGTGCAGTCTGTAATAGTGGCTACGGGTACATGGTAGACTAGTATAGATTTTGGGCTGTTCATAAAAGCTGGAACATGGAACATTCTGCAACATTTTAGAATACCCTGGAACATCAAAAACTCATAGACATAGGCATGCAATGCGTGCAAGAGTTACTTTTGTGAATAACAAGTCCCTGGAGGTAGTGAATCATGCTTGTCAGTCGATGGTGTTACCAGTCTGGTCCGTTAAAAGCGATTGGTCAGTAAAGCCTTAATGGTATTGGATGCTATTCAGTTGAAAACAACAGAAAAAAATGACAGGTCACTATACTCCTTTTCGAGAGGTCCAACCGTAACAAAAAGGCTGCCATTTTTTTCATGCGTGCGCTTATCACGTGTGAAATTATGCACAGTAGGGATGCACATTGCAATACTGGGGAATGACCTGAGATGATGATGTCATACACTCAACTATATATTATGCCAAGTATATAAATGGCCAATTTGCAGTGCAGAATATTGGTAGGCTAATAGTTTTACAGGAACCACACTCACTGCCATAAAATATTGTGTTCCCATGGCAACTCACTCTTCTAGTTCCTGCTTAGTTCAAACAACAACAATAACAACAACTTTATTTACCTCATTGAAATTTTACATTCATTGATTAATAGGTAGGTTTGACTTCAATACGTTAGTGATTTTCAGCTCGAAAAGCGTTAAAGAAGGCCACAATTTTGAGGCATATGTATATGCTTTATGGATCATGCTTATGAAGAACCATTACCAAATATCAAAATGGAATGCCAAAAGTGGACAGAAGAGCCTTTAATATTGAGGAGGTCTGGAACTTGGTATGCAGCCATGGCAACAAAACTATTAATTGGAAAAAAAATAATTCTCAGTGGTATTTAATGTGCTAATTGATTTTCAGCTTTGTAATCTTTCATAAAGCTGCATTAATAGCATTCCTTTAGCCAATGTAACTATGACAACCAGGTATATTTAATTTACATAATTTCTGAAATGATTAAATACAGTTAAAGACCGTTCGAAATACATAATTTGCAAGAACCGGCATTACTATTGTAAAGGGGTGGGGATGGTAGAGGGAGTCTTAGTATAACAGACTCTTAATCTCCATGTTCTTATAAAAATATGAGCGTGTTAACTGTATCTGTTACAATTTAGCTATGAACTGCAACATTCACCCAACATGAAAACTAACATAATCAGGGCTTATAAATGAACTGCAAATTTTACAACTGACACTTACCAAATTATTCTTAATATAATTTCAAAACTTTGTTATTTCAAAACTGCTCAAAACAAAACATTTGACTGAAAGTGTGTGAATGTCTCCAAAAACCCACTTCCATGTGTTTTTAGAAAACAGTCCTAAAAAAGCACCCTAATTGGTTAAAATTTGTGTCTACAATTCGATAGAAACAAGGAACTAGCATAAGCCGTCGACGTAATGATGGCACATACAAGCATAATTTACATTTTCATTCAGACTAACAATTTTTTATTCAGTTTGGCTGCAGAGGTAACCTTTCTACACAGTGAATATGAACCATCTTCTATCGCAGAAACAAATTATCAGGGAAAATAAGAGCATGATAGATAGCACTCATAAAAGGTAATAATTATATTTACATTTAATCCCTGTCAACTACATGTAAATGTGAGTGCCTTTATCATGAAACATCACGCAGACTAGTCTTTTTCCCTATTTGTCTGCCACCTCAAAGCATAAGGTAAATGGTTCAAATATAAACGTTTCTGAAAGCAGATAAACTCAAGAATTAAGGGGTTTATTGAAAGTCCTCCTGCTCCTAAACGAATTGAATACAATATAATACAAACTTAAGAAACTCCCTAAAGAGGGCTTTTCAGTGACAATTATCT